>WBNH01007283.1:46466-81235 GCA_013401255.1 Urocolius indicus
CGGTGGGAAATGGGCCACCAGCGGAATCCCGTACCCCTGGGAGGGGGGAGACCCGTGAAGGGGCGGTTGCGGGGGTGAGTTTGGGGCTGTGAGGGGGGTGATGGCTGCTGGTGGGGTGAGTTTGGGGCTGTGAGAGGGGTGATGGCTGCTGGTGGCGTGAGTTTGGGGCTGTGGTGGGGGTGATGGCTGCTGGTGGGGTGAGTTTGGGGCTGTGAGGGGATGGTGGCTTTGCCCCCTGGGGCTGAGGAAGGGCTTGTGCTGGCTGTGGTTGGGCAGGGTTTGGGAGTTTGTTGCTGATTGTGAGAATTGATTCCTTCAGCTTTTGGTGCTGCTGCAGTTCTGAGCTGAGGGAGAAGGGGGGAGCTGCAGGGCTGTGTTGCTTCTCTGGGACAGCCTCGTTCTTGTGCAGGGAGCAGTGCAGGGCTGCCTTGTGTTGGGTTTGGTGCCTGGGCAGATGTGCCAGAGTTGCTGTGTGTCCTGCTCTGTGCTGGCTGAGTGAGGGTGCTTGTGTCTTTTACCAGTGGTGGCTTCATTTTCAAATAGCCATCATACACCAAGCTCAGTCAACATCTTGAGGCTGAAGATGCTTAGGCACAGATGCATATACTTTGTTGGCATAAGCAATGTATAGTTACCAAAAAGCCCAGCCTGAGCTAAAAATACTGCAGCAAGAAATGTCTCTCGATGAGAGTCCTTCCCAAGGCAAACTAGCAGAGGCCAGTTACTGCCATAAAGCAGTCCCAAAAGGTACTGGGTTGACTTTCTGTCCAAATCTCCACAATTTCACATCTGTCAGCATCATAAAATGACTTTGGTATTCACCTGACTGTATAGGGCAATAACCCTCAGAGGTCTATGTTCCCTCTGACAGCACTGCAGGGCCCTGGGGTATGCTGATTGCTCACTGTGACTGTTAATAACCTGCAAAGCAGCAGCACCTCGAGGGCCCTTCCCTGGGGACACAGACATGCTCCTCAAATCCCTGCTGGGTCACTCTGGCCAGTAAAATGGGAGTCTTCCATAAATGGAAGAGAGGGCAATTGTTCTTCCCCTTCCCTCTGGCTGGCCAGTAGGCTCAGCTAAAGGCAGCAGCAGAGAGATGGGGAACAAATATGAGCCTTTGAGGAAAAATGTGCCCATGGAGTTTCATTTCTGTTAACTCTGGTTAATAAAGAGGTGCCTTGTAACCAGGGTATGTCAACCCTTGGGGCCCGCTGTGAGCTGTGACCCACCACATCAAGGGATGGCTCAGGGGCCTGAGGGCTCAGGAGCACACTGTAAGGTGGCAGAGAGGCCACGTCTCCCAGGAAAGGCAAAATGGGGAGTAAGGGACTGTCAAGGAAAGTCAGCAAAGCTATAACTGACTGAAAAATCAGTCATTGACATAAGGTTAGAAACTTCTTGTCATGGTTCCATGGTGCAGGTTAATGTGCAATTTGAGGGGAAAATGAATTCTTAACTCCAAGTTGTGACAAGTGTCTCAAGTTCTAGGGTAGCTGCTTTTAAACACACATACACACCCCATCTCCCCTGCCATTCTGCCAGCTTCAGTGCCTCAGAGTGATTTCCTTACCTCTGGCTGTGACGGTGAACTGAATGTATCCGGATGGTTCTGGCTGCTGTTGGCTCCCTGGGAGCAGGATTGGCCTCCTCAGCAGCTCCACATTCTGGCAGGTCCCACACAAGCTCATCCGACTCTGTTCCTATTTAAAGTGGGAATTGGTGCTGAAGGTCTCATCAGATTCAATCAGAGCTGCCCTCGGCTGTCACCACTGTTCCAAGTAACAGCCAGTGACTGATCCAATCCAGACCCTTCATACCTCCAAAATCAGCAGTTGAGCAAAGCCAAGGGTGCAACATCCCCTCTGTGTCATCTCCTATGGCCCTATTCTTGAAGGCTGGGCCACCCTCTGCCACTCGCCTTTAAACACAGCCCCACAGCTGAAACCCTCCTCTCTGGCATGGGTGACCTCACCTACAACCTGCATAGTTGCTGTGCAAAGGCTGTTTAACAATCAAAGTTCAGAGCTCTGGTCTTTCCACAGGTTGAGCTCCTGAAGGGCAGATATGGTTATTGCTTTCAGGCCTTTTACAGCAGTGTTTAGATGAGGCTGTAGAAAAGGCCTGTGTGTGCTTTAGTGTTTAAAATAAATGAGTATCTCTTGGTGTGGTTGAGTTAAAAATAACACCTTCACGATGATGAAACCAAGGCAGGGAAACCTGGAGGTGTTTGGCTGGTGAGTCATGAGCAGGCTGGGGCTGCCTCCTGGGCACCCAGGGCAGCCACGGGCCTCAGAGGAGGTGTGTGTTGTGTGTAAAGCAGCCCATGGTACAGCTCTGGCTGCCACACGCTGCCTGTGTGCCCACAGACCCGTCAGCAGTGGGGATGGGTGTCTGCAGGGAGGAAGCGCTGCAGCCTCATCCTGTGCTCCCTCATGTCAGGGTGACCCCCAAGGTCTCTTTGGCTGAGCAGTGGCTGACAGCCCACGCCCAGGGATGGGGGATTGACCGTGCTCGGTGTTGTCCCGGTGGGGCATGTGAGGGATGGGGGCAGCAGGGGCATCTCCTCCCTGCTTGGCACAGGCTGTCAGGCTGCCCGGTCTGACCCTAGTTTTAGTAGCTTTGACAATCAAGCAGTTCAGGGGGAGCTTTGCAAGGGGGATTTTGACTATCTGTCAATCCGAGGCGCAGAGCAGGCCAGTGAGCTGGCAGGGCTGCCCAGGCAGAGCCGTTTGCTCTCCTGGCAGCACAGTGGGCATCGGCCTCCTCCTGGCACTGCTGGCCAGAGGGAAGGGGTCAGCCCCGGCCCTGTGCTGGCCATGGCAGCGGAGCTGCTGCTGCTGTTGGGAGCGGCTCTGCTGAGCCCTTGGCGACTGGGAGCACGTTTGCTGAGCCCTTGTCGGTCGGGAGCAGCTCTGCTATGCCCCCCGTCCCCACTGCTGGGGGTGGTGGGTTTGGCTGTCAGCAGCCATGGACCCTCCTCATGTAACACAGGGCTGGGGGACAGGCTGGAAGAGGGAAAAACAACCCAAAGCTGTGTGCTGGGTTTCCCCATCTCTCCTCTGCACAGTTTCCCCCTCAGCTGAGAGAAACAGCCCCAGGCTTGTGGGCTGGCAGAGCTCAGGGCTGTGCAGTTGGCAGTAGCTGCATTGTCCTTCCTGCTGGTTCCATATTTCAGACAGCAGGAAAAAATCAAGTTTACAGCGGGATGGTGCCACTAGCACTTGTGCAACTAGGATTAGAGTGTAGTATTAAGATAAAATAGGAAATGAGCTAAAGTAACTGCAGGACGAGTCAATAAGGAGATGGGTCATTTGTCATTGCAAAGCACCTGGTTCGGGTGAAGAAATCCAACCTGAGAACTGCCACAGAAAAGTCAATGTATTGATAAATGAATGTGAGAACTGGTCACTCACATAAAGGTAAAAACTTCTGTTGGTGCCAGAAAAAGGAAGCTGGTGTTTTGAGAGAACAAAGCCATCATCATCCCAAGCTTTGACAAATGGATTTTTTTCTTAAGCTTCAGGAAAATTGCTTTTAAATGAAACCATCCGAATCTTCTTCAATGCAATTGCTTCGGGATGATTCCATCCGCCGCGGCCGTGTCAGGAACTGCTCCAGGTCAGTGTGTGCGATGCCCGGCAGAGGGCAGGGGAGCACCGGCACAGCGCGGTGATGCCGCAGGGACCTGATTCACCGGAGAACAACTCAAATTCGCCAGTATTTCATATTTCCATGTGACTGTGGCACAACACTAAGCCCAGTGTAGGCGCATCTAGATCAGTGTATCCCTTCCAGCCAGCTCCTGGGCTTCTATGTGTAAGTTGAGAAACTGAGTGAGGCTAAAATGTAATTCCACTGTTTAGAAGGGTGGGGGAAAACAGATCCTTTCTTAAGGATCAAGCAAGCACTGGCTGCTTTCTGGGCAGTACCAGAAGTTGAGTTTGTGCCTCATCCAGAGCCACATCAGTGTGTGTTTCAGCTCTGGGATTAGCAGAGAGGTTCTTGGAACTCCCAGGGCAGGGAAAGGGGAGAAGGGAGCCCTGCATCCAGATGAGTTACTTAGCAAAAACTGCTCAGACAACACAGGTTTAGGATTCTCAATATATTCTTCCACTTTTATTCCCCCCAGCAGACAAGCAATTCATTAAAAACCTTAGTACCAACACCAGGCCAAAAATAGAAGCCTCACACGTTCAGAACCCACCATGTGCTCCTGCAGGTCTGCTTATGTGCAGAGCTGCAACTCTCCCTTCTTCCGAGGGTATGCAAATGCTGCATGAGGGATGTGGGAGCAGGGTGCTCCACTGACACCACCCAAACGTGGCTCTGTGGCACTGAGCAGGTGGACAGGACAAAGGTGAAAGCCAAAGGGTCCTGAAATGGAGCAAACAGGAGGGAAAAAAACCACCTTAAAGAGGCCACAGGAGCTGTGTGGCACTTCCCAGCTGTGGGTGCTTCAGCCATGTCATTGCTAACCTTTCTCTACCTCCTTTAGGGTTTGTACACTCTCCTTCCTTGTGTACAAGCTGCTGTTGGTTCCAATTTACAGTCCCACTGGTGAATTCTGGAGTGTTAGGGACACTTTGTGAATCAGGCAAAACAAAAGCTGCTGTTTTCTAAGATTTGAAGCCAAAGTGCCAGCAAGGAGCAACTGCCAGTTACTGAAACCCAACTGCAACTGGCTTTAGCCAAAGAGAAAAACACATCAAAGCTGCCACTTCAAATACAGTTCTGCACCATGTCACACAATTCCCCTCTCCCCTAAACCATGCTGTAATCACTACTGTGGATCAGATACCTCAGTGTATATATAAACAAAATAATCCCATAACATAGAAATCAAAGATTTAAGTGATAAACCCACCAGCTCCCAGAAGTGCTTCCTTCTATGTGCAACATCTGCTTTTTGTCAGGGTGTGCATCTTCTCTGGACTCACAATGTGCAAATTCCAAAAGTTACGCATTTATTCCAGTGAGATTCCCTTCCTAGTGCTGAGACATTCACAGTATAAACTGTCAAGACTCTCCATGCTGTGAAGGAATAGATATATATGTATAAAAAGTAAAGTGCAATTCATTCTGGTTTGCAGAGTCATACAATGGCTCTGTGCTCCACAGACATTTACAATGGATTTTGTAATAAGAAGACCTCCCCCACTCCATTAGACAACGTCACCATTTCATGGCAGATATTTCTGCTTTGCAGCAGCTGCAGGACATCTGCTCTGCCTTAAAATCTGTACCAAAGGGTCTTCGTTCAGTCCAGTGTCTGATGCTAGTGGGTTCCCCTCACCAAGCTGTAACGTCAAGCACAGAAGATCTGTGTTTTTATACCTAAACACAGAGCACAACACATGCCAGAAAATGCAAAGTTCACTCTTAGGTTTCCAGCTTTTCTGCAGTCAAACTCTTGGTACTTAAATCCTCTTTCTAATGCTCTAGTGATCACCTCCTCACATTTCTGCCCCTCTGCTACAGCAGCTCTTGTTCGTCGTCCTCGGAGCCGGAGGGTCCCTGTCGGACCTCTTCGTACCATTTGTTGGTGAGGGTTTTCATCTGGATCCGCCCGTGATGCAGGTCCTGAGGCAGAAGCAAACCAGGACAGTGGGTTATTTAGCTACAACACTACCTGTGTGCTGGAGCAGAAGAGAGAGGCTAGTTTAACATATTCCTTAGGAAGCCACCCACTCCTGGCCTGGCAGCAGGCAGAGCAATTCAGTCTCCTCACAGTAAATATTTACCCAGTGTTCAGTCAGCAATTATTTCCACAGATGATATTTTTGATGATGGGTATTTTAACCTGTGTTTTCCAGACAGTCTTGCTCTGTGGATCTCAACAATCCTGACGCTGTCTGGATGGTCTGGCTCTGAACTTCCCTCCTCTCTGCGTGTTCCCAGGGACAGTGGGAGGCTTGTGGCCTGCTTTGGTGATTCACATATGTATTTTTCTAGCCTTTGGTTGCAATCTGGATGGCAGCCTGTGCTTTTGGCCACCATCTACAAATCAGCTGCTTACTCTGGTTTCTTGATTCCTTTTTGGTTTTGTAAAAAAAAATGCCTGTAGCTTTTGTGGGAAAGTGCTGAAAGCATTCTTTTGACAAGAAAGGTACAAAATGAGAGGCAAAATTGTGCATTTCAGCAGGCTAGGAAGGGGGAATGTGCACACTTTACACAAAATTATCACCTCCACAGCAAAAATGCTGAATTCTGTGGCAAACTGGAAAACCAGTGAATGATGTAGCCAAGGAGTGTCAGGTTTCTGAGGCCTAGGAGTGAAAATGGCACAGCATTTACACCTCTTGGTGTTAAGTTACGTGTTCAGTCAGGTGTCATTTTGCATTTACAGCTTCTAAGGCTTGGTCTGCCAGTGAAGAAGCCACAAAGGCGAAGGTCAGAACACTGGTGCGTATTTTCAAGACAAAACTTGCACTCTGCAGAAAAGTCATAGCTCCAGAATTCACAGGACCACGTACACTAACAAGAAGGAGTTCTGTGTGATAGCACTTCAACAGCTCTGTATGCAGCAGCTTTTTTTTAGCAGCAGTTCTAACTAGTAACTCCTGGTACTTCTCACAGTACTCTGCAAGATTAAAGGTGAGTTCAATAAATCCATCCACCTTTTAAAGTTTAATTGTGGTGACCCTAAGACATGCTCATTTAATTCAACCTGCAATTTTACAGTGCAACTTTTCATTACAGCTGCTCTACATATGCACAGGTAAGAGATTAGCTGTCTCTCTCTTCCTAATGCAGAAGCTGCACGGCTCCACTATGAGCCTTGAGTGCACAGAGTGAAATTACAACCAACTCTACCACAGTTTCTTTTCTTCAAGAAAACAAGAAAGCCTTACTTCTTGTGTGAGTCTTCTGGTGAAGAAAGGATTCAAATACTTGGCATCAAACCACATAAATCCTTTGAGGTCCTGGCGTTTGATGTACTGAGCTTCATACTCCTCCTCTGTGAGCTCTGACAAATGCTCGGATTCTATGGTATTTCCCTAGAAAGATCACAAACATTGGAATGACCTGAGAAATGTGGCAGTCACCCCTCCAGCTAGCTTCAGCCCCCTGGCTTTGTCCTCTCTTTCCTCACAACCAACTCCTATGCTAGAAGAATATGTGAATTACCATTCCAGCCAACCAGGGCTTGTGGCTGTGTGAATCTGTCCAGCTGTTGATTCCCAAAGCCAGCCACTTAGTTTCCCTTTTCATGCTGAAAGGTAAAAAGTCTGAAACGTTCCACATTTTGTATTGCTAAGAAAAGATTTCTAGTGTGCAGTTTTCTCTTGTGAGCTGGACAATGATTTTATCCAGCAAGCAACACTGAAGTCATTGTCTCCCTGAAAACATCGGGTGTGTATCAGAACACACCCTGTCCCTGTGGCTCTTCCTATACACACCTCTCTGAGAGGACAGAAGACTGAAAGCTTTTAGAAACCTCACAACAAGAGCAGCTGTTCTTCAGACTCTGCATCTATTGTTCCAAGGTCTGGGGAAAACCAGGCAAATGCTCTGGGATACTGGGATACTTCAGCCTTTTACACACAAGGTTTCAGACTGGCTGTTACGTTTCCTTCAGTACCCTTGCTTAGCCAGAACTTGCTTTAAAATAAAACTCAGTCAGAGGGGTGCTGTTGTTACCACCTTCTCATGGCCTTTGCTTTGGCCTTTTCAAAACAATTCCCATCTGCCTTTTATGATTAATGCATGACTCACACTGTACTAGCTACTTTCACTCTGCACATGACTCAGTCCTGGATCATCTGCTTTATGCTTTTGCAGGGGTTACTCTAATTTGTATGGATCAATTTACAATTAGGTTAAGAGACTGTTTTTCCCCCCTTTGCCCAAACAGTTATTTTGTGTAAACATTAACCAAGTTCTGTCTTTGTGATGTTTTTAAATGATATTGCTTGCCTTTTTTTCCCCACTGCTTTCATTTTACTTTGAGGTAAAAAACAATGTACTAGCCTTGCAAAATTTAAGAACTGAAAGACCCCAAATCACACCAAAACAAAACAGTGATCCTCTGCATAAAAACCCAAACAAACCATTTTCTCTGTCTTGCTAAGATTAATGTCCTTCTTGTTCCTCTTGCGTGCTTTGGAGTCCTCAATGTCAATCAGTCTGATGAGGGGCATGGTTCCTCCTCCCAGCAGCAGAATGGTGAATAGAACTATGATGATGGTGGTTGTCCCGATAAGTTGCCGCTTCTCAATTGGTTCCAAACCCAAATGGAGGCTGAGGGCATAGGGAATTGCACCACGTAAACCTTATCAGAGAGAACAGAGTCAGTCAACAGTGACACTGCTCCTCAGCACCCTCATAACTCAGCTTTTACAATCCTGTACCATGTCTGTTTATCTGCCATTCAGTTATCACCCTGAAACGATCCTGAGCTCTTCAGATATTGCTGTTCAAATGGTGAAGTTGCTGGCTCCAGAAAGAGAAGTAGTTTTTTTACAGAAAGGTTTTAGTGGGGATCACAACTGCACAGTCCTCTAGCATGAAGGGAAAGACAACATATCTATTGCACTTGGGTTTGATAACAATGCCAATGTTGAGTTTTCCTCCACAGATGGAAAATCACTTCTTCCCAGGGTAACTCACACGACGAGAAACCATTTTTTCCAGTTCTCCATACTTGGAGCTTTGACTTACCACTGAACCACATGATAAACATCATTTTGGGAGTGATTTTATGATCGCGGAAAAAGTTGAGTAGGTAGGAAAGTGGGAAAATATTCACTGCTCTACCAAACAGAACAAGTACCTGAAAAAGAGAAATGAAAGGCTGTTTGATTTGCTGTATTCACGTAGGCCCCAGCTGCATCTGGTTCGTACAGGGTAAAGCAAATACTCTTTTCTCTTACAAGCCTTGCAAGTAGATGTGCTGCTAAACTCCCATGAAGAGATCTGTCAGCATAGGTCAATGTGGAATTTAGCTTTTTAAACATTTTGTGTGTTTAACTGAAGCTAAACTAGACTTGTCACTGACAGAGACCAGACACTACTTTATAATACATAAATGAAACCGAACAAGCATTCCAGGGAGACCAAGAATTACTTTGGGTAAAAGTTCTCCTCAGTTCAGCTCCTTTAATCACTCCCTTGGTACAGCAGCTAAGAGGCAGCAAGATATTTCTATTGTCTCCCTAGAGAAAAAGGCCAGAAGCCAAACAAATAGCATGTAATCCAGTTCCTCAACACTTCCCTGGGTATGGTTATAAAATACACCACACGCTGAAGCAATATTTTGGGGTGAGGGGGGGAATGCACCATTGATTTAATGGCAGGCAATTAACAAATACAGTGAAAACTTTAACTTGGGAAAGCAAAGGTTTTCACAATAGCTTTGCTTTTAAGCTTCACCACAGAGTTCAATAAGGTAAATAATCCTACAATTAGTCAGCAGGATCCTTGAAGGGCTGTGCTGTTTTGCTTTATGAATCAACCCTAAGTTATGCAATTTGCATTATGCCCATGAGGACAATGGTGCATAGAAGGAAGTGGCACACCTTAGATATATATTTGATAAGGAAGCTAGGTGCAATGTAATAAGAGCAGTTCCCCATGCTGGTATCACTATGTGTCAATTATAGATCACAATTCTTCCCTTCAACCAGGGACTGTAATGTGCTGGTATACATCACTGTACACCACTGCAAATGGATTCACATTTCCCTCTCTTGACTCTGCAACACAGAAGGTACTTTTCATGCCTACATTAAACAATTACAATAGCAACAGATGTAGGTCACCCCCATGTGAAACCTAATTCAAATTGCCACAACGTAAAATTACATTGAAATACAGAATGAAAGAAAAAGAACTGAGAATGGAGTCACAGACTCAATACTGCTTAAGGACTTCCTCTGAACAAGGTGAGCTCAGAGTGAAGAGGTGATGTAAGGACTGAAATTGTTTATGTACAGACACCACCACAATACATGAGAGAGAAAGACTCAACAGCTGCAGTCCTGGAGAGGTGAAATGGAGCAGTTTGATACTGGTTTGCACAGCACTTTGCTATGAAATGCCCATTCACACAAATCCCTCACATGAAGCTTAAAAGACATAAAAACTCAGGATTGTTTTCTGGCAAAACAACTCCTGGAATAAAGTGGCATGTATCATAATCTCAACATCTTTTGAGATCTATGTTAATAACTCTGCTAGAGTTGAAACAAGCAAGGTTCTTTTTCTTGTTTGTAATAATCTTATACAGAAGGGCTTTGAAATAACAGCACACTGGAATTCCTTAAAGAAGACTCATCATTTGTACACCAAAGTGCTGTGAACGGGAATAATTTCATGCTATTAGTGAGGGTTAAATTTATGCAATATATACAAGTATTTTCATAAACCCCTATAAAACAGAACAATTATTCTAAAATGTTTTAACTTAATGTGTTTTCCCCCGTCCCCAATACTGAAACCACATCTACACATGCATGGAAGAAATACCTACTATGCACCAGATGACAAAGGACATTTCAAACTTGTGAGGAAAACTAAAAATGGACAGGCCCAGAAATGCAAAAACACATGTTTCTGAAAAAGAGAAATCACATCTTCAATTAACAATTCTACAAAACCTTTTCTACCCCTACTGTAAGCTACTACATATGGTACATGAAATAACATTTCCTGACTTCAATGCACAAAATAGGCACAGATACTGTTATGCAAAAGGCCAGACTCTTCCACTCTCACTGACAGAGGACAGCACCTCAGTCTGTGTGTGCAGGCTTTTTTCCAGCTGTAAAGAACTAATGAGTATGAACAAAGGCAGCAAAACCTTGTTCTGAAGACTGAGGAGTTTTTTTTTATCTGAGGAATATAGGACAAGCTGCAGAACTCAAGCTACAGGACCAACCATTAATGACTTCTGTAGCTTTGAATCAGATTCTATCTAAAACGAAAATGCCAGGCACAAGCTTATATATTGCAAGTTGTACTTTATGATGAAGTGCTAAATTCCTTAACTCCTTCTGACCAGCAGCAGTTTGTGGCTTTCTTTGCAATACAATACTGCCCTGTATGACCTAACAACCCTTGTGTACTCTAACAACCTTTAGAAGTGATGTTTGCAGATCTGAAACAGAACCACCACTGCACAGTGACCATAATAATCCAAATATTCCCACAGCACCACCTCATCACCATCAGAGTACCACAGAGTCAGGATTTGTTTCCTCAGTTCACAGCTGTCCTAGACAGGTAGGCTCCTTATCTTACAGGCAGTGAAAACCACGATGGGTTTGGACAGACAGTGGCAACACCTGAGTTGCTGCAGCATAAGATATTGTTTGGTCATGCTTTGGGTGCTGACTACTCCCATTTGCACATTCAAAACCTGCTGCAAATGTGTACAAAATTGCACAGTATCTTAAATTATGGTGACTTGAATGAATACAGGGAGTGTTTTAGCATTTGTCATAGATTAAGACCAAACCCTGATGAGCTTCTGGTGCTGAAGTAATGACTGGCTAAGTTCAGTTTGCAGCAAGGCCACTCCCTGACCATGTTCCAAATGCATCTTCCTGCAAACAGCAGGGAATGAATCCAAGCCATCCCCTAAAACCCAGGGATGTATTTGTAATACAGAATCAGGTCATTTCTTCAAGAGTTTGGCTTGTAAAAGGCAAAGGAAAGGCTATGGGACTTGGAGCTGCTTGTGTCACAACTTCCAGAAGCTTCTCAATTTTGTGAAGCTGTCTTTTTTGCTTTTAATATGCAAAATCATTTAAAAAAATACTGCTATAAATCTACCTTCTAAAACTAAAAATAGACTATAGGAATATAGGAGTCAGAGGTCTCTATTTGGTTATCAGTCTTGTGGCAAATCTTAGCAGGAGCCTGCAGGATGGCAGAGATATTTACTGTGTGTTTTATCCAGTATGGCAGGAAAGGTGACTTTGACTGCCTTCCAGCCTCCACTACAAGGAATTCTTCCCTTAAAGACATGTACCACTGACACACAAATGGCTAGAAGAAAATTGACACCTCTGCTGCTCCCATCAGAGTCACCATTTCAAGCAAATAAAATGTTAAATGATGAACATCAGGTATTAACAGCAGGCAGCACCTACCACACATGAAAGCAACAGTTCTGAGTGTCTGCTGCATTAAAATCTGAGTAACTGGGGACAAGTTGTGGTGTGTGTAGTGAGACATCACGATGCCAGAGAAGAGGATTGCCATGATACCTGTAGATAAAAATGTGGCAGTCAGCAGTAGAAGAATAGCTTGCACTCTGCAAATATTTGTATTTATAGCCCTTACTCACACAAAAGTTATGATGCAATAAGTAGGGTTTCTATTACCACTGCAATTGATACTGGGCTCATTCCACTGGTCACGTGCAATAGCAGGAGGTTCGATATGAGTCACTTGGAAACTGGAATAAATCCCTGTCACATTTTCCCATAAGAGTGAGGGAAATAAAAGCCAATTCTTAAGTGGCTTTCCTGCTTCTCACTCTCCTAACAGGTAGAAAGGTGGGATCAAAAGAAAAATAAATACAATTTGAGAACAGCAGGGCTAGAGGACTGTATAAGGCAGTTTTCTCAGAAAGGGTGTCATTCTCTCCTACCTGCTGATCAGCCAGGTCCAACCACTTCACCAAAAGTAGAATGAGACCAACAGGGCACAAGTGTGAAAGCACTGCAGTATGGTGCACTGCATCTAATGCCACAAAGCACCATGAACGAATAGCACACACAGGTGTACCCCCAAGTTCTTACCAATCTGATAATTCAGAAAGGCTACGGAGACTTCAGAATTCAGGGAAAAAACTGCCTTTGTTGGAATATTTTAGGTTGGGAAAGACATTTAAGATCATCAACTGTAAGAAAGGTACAGCCTGATACACTGGGCCTGCAAGGAATGCTACTTTGCAGAACACTCCTTGCCTCCAGCAGAAATGGTCACTAAACCCTCTGCTATAAGTTACTACAGACATTAATCCCAGCTGTCACCTATAGGAAAAACCACCAAATTGTCCATTATGGAGTTCAGTTGTCCTATAAATGTGCACAGCTTGGACAGAGGAACAGCACCTGCTCTCACAGGCCACAACAGCTACCTCAGATTTTACTGTATTTCACACATTTGATTTGTGTTAGGGATCTTTTTCAATTTACCTTGCTCCCCAGCTCTTGGTTATTTATGGGAAGAATCTGAATTTCAACCTATTTTGCTAACTGCTGAAGACATATCACAGACACTGTCAGTTGCTCACTGTTCATAGGGAGATGATGCCACACAGACTTAGGCCTGCAAAGGATGTCATTTGAGATGATGGTTAGGACTGGGGAAAAAAATTAGCCATCCGCTTGAACAACTACAGTATTCCTTGTGAGGAAATAACTGACCAAAATTGACAATCTAACCCACAGGAAAACAATGCAAAGGACACGATGACATGTGGGAGTATTCCTGTTTTGCCCAAAACAAGAGGAGTTGAAAAGACTGGATGTACTTGGCTGGAGCTACGTGCCCCGGAGTGGCCTAGATGTACACAACTGGAAGGATCAGAACAGCTGAGGTACAGTCAAAAGAATCCTTTGTTTGATACACAGAGGTGACCTGACAAAGATCATTCAAAGTTTATATTTCCTGAGAAGTAATTCTTGAAGGCACTTGAGTCACTTATAGAGGTTATCTTTAAAAACAGAATGACACGGAACCTCTATCATCCTCAGAGCAACCAGCTAGGAATCTTACTGTAAATTCTATTTCCTTGTATACGAACATAGAGGTGGTTACAAAATGCAATGGCATTGTAATTCTGTAATGTTTTATTGTAATTTGACATTAGTAAGCAATGTAAACTAGAAATAGAAATGTGCTGAAACCCCCCAGAAAAATCTTCTCACAAGGCAAAACTTGTTTTTACTGCAATACAAATATTTTCACGTCTCAAACTGCTTGCTCAGGTTTCCTATAATTTCATTCCCCTGCATGTGTGTTGGCCTATATACACATACAGAGTAGTTCTGGATGCAAGTGAGCAGAATGGAATGTTTGCATTAGGACTATACATTACAGTTGTGTAACTACCATGATTACAGGCCACATCTTCATACATATAAAAAAATACAACTCCAGTGACATGACTGAAGGCTTGGTGATACTGCCAGATCCACTCCTAAGCATTCATATTAGCTCAAGTACATTTTCAGAAAGTCTGACTTCATACCTCCATCTCATTTACAGAAGCCTAGTCCTGCTACTACTCCTCACAAATCTGTAGCATGGCCCAAACTGTTGAGCAAATGTTACCTTTTAATGTACTTGAAACTTAACCACCTCCCACAACCCACAAAGAAACAGAGTCAAAAAAAGAAGCAGGTAGATTCCCTAGCTATTTGGATCCTACTAACTGCTGCATCCCTTCCCACTTTTCTTTGAGAAATGAGATGGGAAGCTGATTGCCTTAAAAAAACCCAATTAAATCAGAAAGGTCAGACACACTGGGCATCCAGCAGAACTGGATCCTGTCACTGTACTTGATTCTACAGAATGATGGAAGAAGTTCACCAGAAAGCCTCTCCTCATGGCCTTCAGCAAAACTTCCACTAAATATTCAGAGATACATACAACAGTCAGTGGTTTCAGCTGATTCCCTCAATGGTACTGAAGGACAGGCAGAAAAAATGTCTTCCAGGTTGTAGGCTGGACATTATCTAAGTTAGCTGACATGGGTGAGAGCTACAGCATGCAGCTGAAATTTCAGTTCTCTGTTAGGCAGAGGTAACTGGGGAGAATACCTGGATTTACATTGGCTAAACTGCAATTACCTTTTCTGTACTTCTATAACAGGAAGTAGAGGTTAAGTACTTCTTTAAAGTCAAAGAGCACAGGTTAAATGAGAAAACATGTAAAAAAAAAACAGAGTCCCTCTTAGACACAAATAATATCTACTCATTTTGCTACTCACCTGAGAGTGAGATACCTTCTGCAAGTCCATAAGGAAGGTAAGCAAAGATAATCATCATTCCAAACTCCAGGGAAGGTGTTTTCCTTAAATCAATGTGCTTTAGCACGTACACATGGCAACGTTATGGAAAAAGTAAATCACAAACAAATCAACTCTGTGTCATTCCACTACAAAACTATGCTTGTGCTTCATGTACGTCACCTACTGAGTAGCTCACAGAAGTCTGCATGTTGGCCTTTGACTCAAGTAAGGAAAGAGTAATAGTTTCTTACAAGGAGTGTTTCTTTAGGAAGCTACTGCTGGTACAAGGCTATAGAATGGACATACCTAGAGACAGGAAAGGTCTGCTACTGATGAGCCTAAGCAATACCGATATCAACGTGCCACATTGTTTGTTTGTATCTAGAAGGGCCACTTCCTCTGTTCAGTCACTAGACTTCTAGTTACTTTCAAGTAGATATGACAGATTTGCAGTAACAGTGAGGAATATTCCTTCAATCACATCCTTGCCTTAATGCTTAAAAAAACTCCACCTAACACCTTTGTTAAAATTCAGTTTTAGATGCCTGTGATTTCACATTCATGAAGCAGCAAGAACCTTCAACTATTATCTATCTGTTGCCAACTAATAAGAGATGTCTTTTACTGCATTGAAATATTGTGTGCTCAGGGTAAATCAAATACTTTGAAGCACAAATAACTCTAAGAGGGCAAATAAACTGCTTTTCTCTTTGCCTTAATATCATTTTGATATCAGTGAAAACAATGTTGAACATCTGCCTCCCACTTTTGTTGTGATGTATGGAATAATTTAAAAGTTCAAGAAAGCAGGCTAACGAACCAAGAGAGGAAATATGTCTATATTTAATCAAACACTCTGATCTTCTTGTTTACAAACAAAGTGCTAACAGCCCGTCCCAGATGACATGAATAGCTGCTGTACAAGCCCAGCACATAGTACAGTGAAGTCAGTGTTAACATTAAACAAGGTCTGAAAAGTAACAAAGGTGTTTGACTTAGAACAAATATCCTTCCTTATCTCAGCAGAGAAGCTTCTGGGTTGTTTAGCAACCAATTCATGGAAGTGGAAGAGGCAAAACAGAACTCAGCGTAAATCCAAATAGAACAGTATCTGTATTCAGTTGCCTGAATATGACACAGAGGGACAAATGAGCTGCTCTGAATCAAAAGCCCTCAGGAAAAGCAGCTTATTTTTAAATTTTAATTAACTGATTTATGTATGTAAAAAAAGGAGCCATATGTTGGTAAAAAACAGAACACTACTGAGATGGAATGAATACATTTTGAATGTACAAAACAATTCCTACATGCTGTAGCACTGCAATGCATGTAATATCAGCCACCACACAGCACTGCAGAACTTCATTATGTTCATTAAAATCTGATGCAACCTTTTAATACCCACCCATGCACACTAGCATAAAACCTAAATGTGCATGACAAAATCCTCAGCCAACACAATAAGAAATATCCCCCATGAAAAGCTTGCAAAGATGGGAAAGAAAAGTACTGTGAGAATATTGAAATTCACCAATTTCTACCTGTGTATCACAGAAATTAAAAAAGGATATTAATGCAGAAATAAGACCAGTAAGTGTGCCAAGTGCTGCAGAGCCAAAGAACATCTTAAGAAAGTATCCCAGTGCCTGTAGAAAGGTTTCCCATCCACTTACATCTGACATATTTTCTCTTGTCAAACCTTCTGCTGTGCTAGATATAATTAAAAAGTAAAGAAAAAGAAATGGTTATAAATTCTAAGCCTGGATCCAAAAATATCAAATATCTTTTGATAACAACAAAAAAAGACATCCATTTCTTTGTTGCTACCACTCTTAAAAGGCTTTTATTGTGATACATATAACAAGAGGAATGTCAAAAGATGTTAAATCAAGTCTTAGTGTAATCCCCAAAGGGAAACCTAACTCTGCTAAAAATCTGGAAATCCAGCAGTGCTCTTGTGAAAAATCCCCAGAATGGGGGAACCAGGCTATGGTAATGCCCAGTACCTTAAAGCAATTTTCAAAGATTGAGAAGGAAAAGAAAACACATTTTACTGTGTGAAAAACTCAGGTCATGAAAAAGAAGAGACAGATCATGTGATCCTCAGAGAAGAACAAATGAACAGAAGGAACTCTCATAAAATATTTAGGTGTGGATGAGAGAAGAAGGTCACTGAAGGAAAACTAAGCAGCTCTTAGGAGAAAAGAGGAGAAAATTCTTTGAATTTCAGGAATGTATTTCATAGAATTTCAGGTAAAGAAGGCATGGATTCCAACTAACGTTCCTTTTCACTGCTGTGATCACAAAACAACAGTGACTGTATTAAAAGCAATTAGTTAACTGAAAAATTGACACTACTACCTTCTTAGTGCATCTACTTTGCCTACATACATTCATAGCCACATCTGTTGACTTCAGCAGTAACATCAAGATATATCAATCTTTTTTTTTACTCTTTCAGCCCCGAAGAATTATCATGGGCAAAGGACAAGATGGAAGTTCTTCTCTGTGATATCCACAGTATTAAACTATTGCATGGATGTTGATATATTCCCCCACCCCTGTCTGAAGTGAGACTCGACATAAGCCAGCGCTACAGGAGCCACAGCTGCATATTTGCAAGGTAAATATTCTTTTTGCAAGTCTGAAAAGACACACACAGGTTTTCTGTTGCCAGAACCCTCAGAAGGAAAGACGGCTGGTAAATGTTATGGACTTAGAAAGCAACCAATTATTTTGGGCTCTCAGCTAATAAGACATCCATTTACTGTCTTCTGCCCATGCAGTTTATGTTATGGATTGCTTTTAACAAAGAAGGAGCATACAAAATTCAGTTTTACATTAGAAATACATGATTCATGGAGATGGAAGAACTACTGTCATCTGAAGTACTAATTAACAGAAAACAATGTGGTTGGTTGTTTTTTGGTGGTTGGACTAGATGATCTTTCAAGATTCCTTCCAATCCTTAGGATTCTGTGTGATTCTGTGTTAGATTCTGTGGGGTTGGTGTTTTCATAAACACACGTAGTTCAAATGCACTTACTTGGTCAAGACAATAGAGACTGCATCATTGAGAATGCTTTCTCCAAAAACCAACATGTTCAGTACAGGATCCACATTGAGAGCATTGAAAATGGCAATAGTAGCCACAGGGTCGACTGCAGATATTAAAGAGCCGAATGCAAAACTGGGAGAACACATAACAAACAAAAAAACTAGATGAAAGAAAAGTATGTAACCAGTAAATTTACATGAATAATGAGTAACAAAGACATTATGTGTTACAGTTTTCACATAGAGAAAAGTTACGGTGTCCTCCTATTCATAAGATTTTGAAGTAACAAAAGGGAAGTTTCTATTTTCCATTTACTGATACACCAATGGGAAAAGCTGTTTTCCATCTGGAAGAGATGGTGGAGAAATAACTCCCAGCTCTAAACAACCGTATCAATGTCTCATTCCAACTAAGTAAGAAAAAATCAGAGGAAGGGGAAACCAAACAACATTACAGAGACAGTCCAAACCATGCATCATAGGTGCACAGCATTGCCTGTTCAGGAGTACTAAATAACAGCATTTACAGAGAACTGTTGAAATTTCATTACTTTCTAATCCAAACATGGGACTGCTCAGCAGTGTAAAGCCAAACACTGGAACCAAGTAAGGAAGATTTTTGCTGTTCATGCATGTTTCACTTGTGTTTCTTGTTTGCCACCCATTTTATTTACGGATTTTAATAGAAAACTGCTTACCTGTCTGTCATGTTGAGTTTATAAATTACATCAGCCTGAAAGAAGAGTTAAAATGTTGAAAGAAAAATCACAAGCAACTGTGGTTTTCTACTGATATTAAAATGAAACTATAAAAAAACTAGATTTAAATAGTGCATATATATAAAATATATATATTTATATAACTATTCAACAAAGTTCATAAATCATTATAATGAAACAAAACCACAGTAGTGATGTTACCCAGCCTAACATTGCCCTCCAACTGTAATCTACTGCTGAAGTTCTGGTCACCAAAAACCAGGGAAGACCAGATGACACTGGAATAAAAACAGGTGAGTACAGTAACTACGGCACTCAAAGGAATGTAAATCTGAGAGGCAAAGTGCAAAGTATGGATTGCTTGGCCTACCAGAGTGGAGAGAAAACAGAATTATCTATGTCTAGAGTTAACAAACAGGGAAACACCAAAGCAGAGAAGCAAAAGAAAAAAACAACTCCAACCACTGACAGAAGAACAAGTAAATTTAATACTGGGAATCAGAAGATGGCTCTAGAGAAGACAGGTTCTGTAACAGCCTCCCAATAGAAAGATTAAGTCAGCAAAAAAAAAGTAAAACTGAAGTCTTAATTGCTTTTAACATGGATCAGGTTATATCTACAGAAAGGCCTATACAACATTGCCTCTGTGACAACAGAAAACTGGACTTTGTGACCCAGGAATTCATTTTCACTATGTTTGTCTGCTCTTGAAAAATGGACTTTCAAAGAGCAAGTTGGATAAATATAAGTATTTCTGAGCAGTTATTCTTACCTGGCCCAGGAAATAAATTCCTCCACCTACAATGAAAGCTGATATTGCAGTGCCAAATACAGAAAACAGAGTGATGGAACCGATGTTCTGAAAAAAATTACCCTGAAACACAATAATGAAGTACATAAATGAGTGAATATGACCTCAGGGAAAAGTAATATTTGGGTTTGCATCTGAGTTACATTCTGATTCACATCTGGGTTTCTGACAACAAAGCTTCATTAGTTTGGTTCCAGGTACCCCAGGGTATAAATCCACATCATCTGCCTAAAGAGCCTGCTCTCTTGAGGTCAACAGCAAATCCCTCTGATACTCAGGACAGGATGTCGGGCTGGTACCCTAACAGCAAACCAGCTCTCAGACAAACAGCTGGATATTCAGCAGCACTTTGACATATTCCCCACCTGACAGAACTATAAATTAATCCATTTGTTGTAGAAAGGTCATGTGAAAAAGGCTTGCAAACTTCCCAGTTGCTAGTCCATTTCCTAGCTTGTAACTTTGTACAAAAAAGTCTTCAGTGTTAGTATCACTTCATGGTATCACTACTACCCACTGCTCAGTTCCTCTCCCACAGCAGCCAGGGAGGACCAGAACTGCCTCAGGCAGGACTAGTGCCATGAGAAACGTCCACACAAACACAGGCTCTCAGACAGAGTGTGAAAACATTTTCCTTTTCTTTAGCTATGGAATGACCTCACTTTTCCCACTTCTGATTCTACTTCTTCTCTTTTTGCCTCCTTCACATCCGTCCTTGTGCAACTCTGATGAGGTAAGGAACCTCTCCAACCAAGGAAAACCACTCCTGTGCAGTCCCTAACACCTGCCAACACTGAGTTCACAAGAACAAGCTACATTCCCTTCATTCTGGGTTGAAGAGGCTTAAATGTTGCATTCTCAATTGCCTGATGATCCCTATGATGGAATTTAATGCAATTCTTCCAAACTGATGAAGACAACTAAAAGCAGAATGTATTCCAAACAAAACCCCAACATGTAAAATGAGTGTCTGGCAGGGGCTAACCTTGTGTAATGAGTATCCAGACTCAAATATAATAGGTGGAAGCAAAAGCAGAAAAAACATATTTGGACGAAACATTTCTTCTTCCTGCAAAATAGAAATGAAGTATCATTTCAAGGATATCATAATTATTTACATAATATCAAATCTTAAAAAAAGAAAATTATTTAAATAATAACAAAAACATTGGGAAATGAAAATGGTATTAATGTTTCTCCCTTCTTATAACAAAACAAAAGACTGAAGAATAGTAAACTACTCCGGTGCTGCTACTTCTACTGAGATTGGTTTATCCAGTGGTAGAAATCTAGGTTGTATTTGTTTATATTTACTGTCTTCAAATAAGCTGCAGAGAAAACAAATTATTTATAGCAAAGGAAAAAGCTTTCTTTTTCAACAAAAGTATTCTTGATTTACTTCACAGGTTTACCTCAAAATCTGTAAGGACTGTCAAGGAACAGTGACCTCTTGGCCACTGGTCTGAATATTCTCTAGATTAACTGAAACAGTGAACACTTTCACCAGAAAATTAATCACCTGACCAGAAATCAGATCACCATCTTAGTACATTTGCAAGTGAACAGGCTTGCTTTATCACAGAATCACAGAATGGTGAGGGTTGGAAGGGACCTCTAGAGATCATTCAGTCCAATCTCCTGCTAAAGCAGGTTCCCCTCAATCAAGTCACACAGGAACATGTTCAGGTGGGTTTGGAAACCTCCAGAGGAGACTCCACACCTTCTCTGGGTAGCCCGTGAAGGTGGCACCACTGTGAGGAGTTCAGCTTGATTCTTCTTGGCAAATGTAATTTATGTCTGTAATTTAATGTTACTTTGGTTCCTTTTTACCATCAGAGTGACCTAAATCAACCACATCATAAAGTAAGATGTTCTTCTTTGGTGACCTTACTGTGTGCTGCCTGTATCATCATTTGGCTAATATTGGCACCCAAACTCACACCCTGTGTTTTCCACTGGCCAACTAAGCACAGGAGGCAAATTAATCACAGCCGAATGTACCTCTCTCTCTTTACTCACCAGGCTCTCTCCTGGTCCCCACAGTTCTGAATACAGCAGAACTTGTCACCTTCCTAATCACCAATTTATTCAAATCCAGGCTAAACAGCAGCTTGTTGTGTTAAAACATCGGCTTTCAAAGAAGTGCTCAGCTCTTTAAAGTCTCATTCCTGTCTGTGCCAGTGATAATCATCTTAAAGGATTTGGGGGACTTAGAAAATGAAACTCATCCTTTATGCTGAAATGCTGTACTCCATTATTCTGCATGCACAACTTTCATGATGGCTAACACCTAGTTTCTACCAACACAGCAACTGTGCTAGAACAAAAATCCCCACACACCTGATTCCTTACACTTTTTGAAAAGCCCTGAAAGCAGAGCTGGACAAAAAGGCAAGAAATGATGACAAACAATGACTGTATTAGTGTTGCATTGAAGCAGAGGCCAGGAAAGTACAATGTGAGGACGAATTATCAGCCATGCTAGCCAGCAGGAATCACCAGCAGGTACAAGATTCACTGAAGACTCAGTAAGTCATGATTGCAAGAATTAACACTACAAAGTTTTAGGGCTAGGATATGATCTAGGATTTGCTTTGGACATGGATATAGCTTGCAGTTAAATACTCTAATTTTTTTTACGTATCAGATAAACACATATTCTCTAGTAAATTTAAAATCTTTCGAGCTGTTAAAAAACATTTAATAAAGTACACAATAGCTATTGATTGCAACATTTGACATCTGAAATTATGAGAGTCTATATTAAAACCTAAGCTTTAATACAGTGAAAGTAACTTAAATAAGCAAATAATAACAGTGTGATATCTGTGACCCTTTACCTTAGCTGGTAAGGTTAGCAACTGGACACAACATCCCCAGCGCTTCCCAGGATATCACCAATGCTTTTCAGAAACAAACTACTTAATTCCCATTTTTATGGAATCAGTGCTCAAATCACAGCATACTTTAAGCTTTCTTTTTTCTTCCTACATGTGTGATCTTCTTCATGTTACTTAACCAGTAAGAAGCTATTTTAAAATGCTGATTTTGTGGCTGTTTATCTGACTCTCCATTTTAAGTCTAATCCAGTTGATAAAAATCAAGAATGAAATAACATCAATTAGTGCACCACCTACTGTTTCTAATAAGTAAATAGATACCAATGAAATATAATAACATGACTCTTGAACTATGTAATTGCTTAAAAGAATGTATAGAGAATTAGTGTAGTTAGCTGACAAAAAAAAAGAAGTACAATATGTAATTTAACAGTTGCTTGTGATTCAAAATCTATGCATTCAAATCTATTTCAGTGAAGGATGGAAAAAGAATCTTTCTTTAGGGAAATGACTGCCAAGAAATATTAAGCTGCAATCTAGGATTAAAGTTCACTACTCAGATCAAGGTTTTCAGCTTGCTACTATAAATCCTGTTTAAAAGTGGAGATTCAAATCACTGTGATTTCAGTCAGATCTAATACTAATAAACTTTAGATCCTATGAAACAAAACCACAGTTGCAAGATTTTAAACTAAAACATGAATAGTTAAGCAGGAAGAGTTCAGTGCTTTGATAATGTGGATGAACTGTATGAAGCAAAATCCTTGCTTCACTGTAGACTTCACCTCTTGGAGTCACTTCTGCCAGGGCTCTCCTGCCCCAGGGAAACCTCTGTAACTCCATATATGCACAGATAAGGCCTCACTGTGTCACACACTAACTCAAATTGGAGGGGACCTCTGGAAGTGTCTGATCTAAGCCTCAGCTTAAAGCAGGGCCAATTCAGAGCAACTTCAGCTGCTCAAGGCTTTATCCAGCCAAGTTTCTAACACCTTTGTGCACAGAGATTCCCAAAATCTCTCTGGTCACACGTCTCTATGGTTGCCATCACTGCTAGCAATTTTCTTCTTAAATCCATAAAGCACTAGGCATCGTGACAAGGACAACCTTCTGCACAGAAGCTTTGCCTGTATTTTCTGCTGGACCATGTTTCCATTGCTTCAGTCCATGTGAAAAACACTGCTGTTTCAGGCACATTGATTTTGGCATTTTTTCTGTAAGAAGCAATAGAGTACCCAAGAAACTTGCCATGCTGAACGGATTGGTTTATGAACTGCCTGTTCATACTTGTTGCAGTTTTAAGTACAAGTAAATAAAATAAGTAAATAACATGACTTTTAGCACAGCTATCCTGAAGAAGTGCTCCTTTTACCTCTGAAATCTGTGTTAACCTCCTCAGCTAAAATGTGTGACCTTACAATCTGCCAAAACACTTCTTTTTTCTACAAAAAATATTTACAAAATTAAGTACAAAAGGAGGTAGAGGACTAAACACAGTCAAAAAGTATACAAGACAAATAACTGCATTGCTACATTTTTTTCTGTAACTGATTAGAAAGATGCCCAGTACCTTTGTCTGTCATGTATCTAATAGGAACAGATTTGATGCTGTAAAGTACCAGAGAAAAAAACCTACTGTGTAGAAAACATTCAGCAAGATCAGGAATTCCAATTTGGTGTATTATCGGTATTAAAAAAAACCAAACTTTGGCAAGAAGTATAATGCACATAAGTTTCTGGGAATTACAGATAAACAAAGTGATATTACAAACAGTCTTATTTTAAACATTTAAGGATTGTTATACAATTAAAAATTAATTGCTTCAATTATACCTTCCAGTTGGCCAGCTTTTGAGCCTCTATGATTTTTATAAATGCTCCCATAAGGATACCTAGGAGAGAATGAGATAACAGTCTGAAATATTCACAAAATACATTACTGTTTCCACTAACAGTTTATCAACTTTCAGTCAACATAGTTTTAAAAGTGAAAACAAGGTTAAAGATGAAGCAGCAAGTCTTTCACTCCTAAATGACATGAACACAAAGTGGTTTTGGGCCCAATATATGACAGTTTCCAAATTGTTACATAATCACATAGCTTCCCTACAAAAGATTGTCACTTGGGACATCTAAATACTGAACACACATAGTGAGTGCTGTGTTCATTCGTTCATAAAGGCAATTGGTTAAACTACTCAAAAAGGCTTCTCATCTAAGCTGCATTCAAAGCAAATTCCAACTTTCTTGCTAAAGAAGACATCTGTGTGATAGCATGAAATCTTTATGACACTTCAATGCTATTTGCAGTGTAAACACACCTTCAGTGAAATCAGTCTTCTCCACAGAAGTTAATTTTGCCTCAATGAAATCACAGCACTTACAGGCAATGAAGCAGGCAACACATTCTGATCAGGGTGGAGACACTGTCAAAACCATTTCCCAAATGAATTACATATCTTTTAAGTCATGCAGAAATACTAATTTGAGTATAAAATAATTTTATCAAGAGTGCTGCAAACTCAATGGTTAAACACCACCATGCTACTTCCTCCTGTACATTTTTACACAGATAGGACAGAACACTCCAAACTAACAAGATTTCTTCTAGAAGTCATGAAAATAATTCACAAACTGTCATTAATTACTTTCAAGGAGTTACATGGAATTTGTCTTTAGTCAGATTTCAGATCTATGTTTCTGTATAGCTGTGTTTTATCATTTACAGAATGGAGACTTGATAGACAAACACTGGGATGCAAAAGTGAAATATTTTGAGTGAAAGGTAAAAAGTGGCTGAGAAGCTTAAAGTATGCTTTCCTGTAACTCGTGTTTCTATCCTCTCACACTGTTGCTATGAAAAGAGCCTTACAAACAGCATCACATGATTTACTCCTGATGGATGTGTCATACACATAAAGCCTTGAGGCTTAAGCCTTCTTTCATGCAAAAGTATGTGAAGGCATCAGTTCCAGAGGATAGAAATAATTGTTCCATGAAGTGGTTGATATGGAAAGGAAGAGTAAAACATCAATGAAGGAACAACAAAGGTCTGCTATTCTTTGAAGGAAGGCAGACTGCAGATACAGCCACTCACATGCTATATAAACACAAACCTCGGTACTAAGTCAGTCTGGCACAGAAGCTGTGTCAGAATCATCATCAGGGTTGGAAAAGACCTTTAAGATCATCAAGTCCAACCACCAACCTCACACTGCCAGGCCCATCACTAAATTAACCATATCCCTCAGTACTTTTATCTATCTGTCTTTTAAGTATCTCTAGGGATGGTGACTCCACCACTTCCCTGGGCAGCCCGTTCCAATGCTTAAGCCATGGACCAGAACATTTCTGTGTTTCTGAGGGGAAAAAGCAAACTGCAACAAGCAGAGCCTATACACTGAAGGCAAAGGCTTCAGGAAGTGTACTTCCTGAGCAAACCTTCAGTAATTTATGAATTAGTATTTAGAGCCCTCACATAAAACCATGTTTAGAGGGTTTTTTTTTTAAAAGAGAATCCCTTAACTCACTTTTCAGTCAAGTGCAAGAGCTCCAGTGCACTTCTGTGAAATTGGACCCCTGTGAGTAGGCCAACCACAGCCTGTAGGCTGCAAGCTGGGCATCCCTATCCTATGAGCTCAAGAGACTTAGTGAGAAGGCTGGTCTCAATCTGCTTTTTAGAGGAAGAGCTAGTCACAAACTGACCCTAACAACAGTGTCACAGACAGCTGAGGTATTTCATAAGATCAAAAGTTATATGGACAACAGCATAAATGTAAGGCAATAGCAGAGGTTAAGGGAAAAGGATGAGCCAGAATCATACAATTTACACCTTTTTTATAGCACAAATTACTTCTTGCTGCATATTACACACAATGATACTGCTAAAATAAGATAATGCTAAGCAAAGCCATGAAAGAGAGCTGCACAAAACATCACCAAGAGAGTTTAATAGCAGCAGAATCAAAATTTGACACTGATTTTTAAAATCAGTCCCATACATCTTTACTCTTTTTCTATTACTAGATTGATGAACACAGTTTTTATCCAGCAGGTTCCACCTATTAAATCAGTTAGATCAGTTTTGTCAAGGAGCTAGTTGGAAAGCTATGAGTTAATCTAAGCCTCACTCTTTTGACGTTATAGGAATTTTCTTATTACGATCAGCCTTTCTTTTTCCTGAGAACATGCTAAAACTCAGTAAAAAAAGCAAAGCAAAGAAAGTTTTTCTGGCAACTATTTTTACCAGCAAACTTCCAGTAACTTTTAAGGTCAAAGATCAAAATCCAGCTTTAAGTGAATGCACTCCAGCCCTGTGCACAAGGAAAGCAGTATCTCCCAGAAACTGTAAAACATAAGCTTCTGAGCAGCTCAGACAATGGAGGAAGAAACAGTGGTGAAAATCATACTTATCTTCCCTGCTGCCATTTTTCTTAGTCTTCAATAACTGCCTGAGAACCTCTGCTTAATTTACAAGTCAAAACAGAACACATCTCACTTCTGGCACTACTAGCAAAACTGGATACTTGAAACTCAAGCTGTGCTCTTGCAGCTGTGTAGACCATTACTAGTAACAGAAGTTCACTGACCAGCAATTAACTGGCAACTCCAATGATTATACAGATGCCACATCCCATCAACAGAGCTGATGGTAGCTTAAACATGACCAAATCAAATAAGTAAGGCTTAAGTGACACAGGACATCTGTTAGCTGGGCTGCTACTGAGTATAACACTCCCCTGACTTAGCATAATTGCATTTGCTGGTATCATCTCATGTGGTTTGGGATGTAGATAAGCTGTGATTCACACTGAAAACCAAAACCAAACTGTTCAAGTTTCCTGTTTCCACTCTGTGTGAAAATACAAGAGATGCACTGCTGCTCCTTCTTACCCATCATGAGTAGCAGCAAGAAAACGTATGAGTTTTGTTGGGATTGACAGAAGCACACAGAACGTGGCAGCAGAGCTAAAATCCTTGTCCTGCTGTTGAGATGCCAAGAACAAAATCAGAAGGAGACGAATGTCCATGCCTCTGCTGCTCTCTGCAAAGCCCAGCAGAAGCAGTGACACAGGCATGCCTTGTTGCTCAGATCAGCACTGCCCAGTAGTTGGCTTGGGGTAGAACATAAGGAATGATGGCAAAGGAAATCTCAAACTAAGGCAGCAAGAGCCATCAATATACTGTTGCATTTTAAATTACGGATTATAGCAATGGTAACTAACATGATTAGAATCTAAGTTAACACCTTTCACTTGTATTTTTGTATATAAAGTAGAAGGATACTGAAGGCATAGTAATGACCTTTTGGAACCTCTAAAGACAATGATATGTTGATTTGTCTAAAGACAAAGATATACCACACGAGACATCTTCCCTGTCCACAGCAATAACGTAAGAAGAGAAGGAAAGACAAGTGTGTCAATTGTGAATCAAACAGTGCATGGTTTCTATGGGGATCACAAAGTCAGTCAGGATGATCTACAGCAGCTCTGATCTGTCTGTGTCATGCTATGGTAGACAGAAGCATAAACACACAAAAGTCCGATGGATGCTGCTCCTACAAAGATATAATATGTGTGCAATATCCAGGGAATCCATACCAGAACTAGGACAGATTACAGGCCTATTTTCTTTTCAGAGGCTCTATTTTGATATTTCTGTGCAAGTGACTGTCTCTAAGATTCAATACTTCCTGCTATGCTGGTATTGTGATGCAGTCTGTATCAAATGGTTATCTAAAAATTCAGGGACTCTTGCTTGCAGGAAAATATGTTTTCCTTTCTGCTAAGTAACAGCTTTAAGATTTTCTCAATCTAACACTCAAGATACAAGACAACCCCTTTTTTTCCAGAAAGTGTAAGATACTGCCAGGCACCAGAAAGCTTACATCCCCCCATTGAGAAACTGTGTGAAAATGCAGCTAAGAAATATGAGAGCCTAGGAGAAAGTAAAAAATCTATCTGCTCACCAACTATTGCACTCCTCCATGCTATGTTAGGACTATAACTAAGCATCTTTCTTTTTGTTGTATTTTTAGAATGGCTGTCAGTGAAAGTGTCATTAGTAACAGAAGCAAAAATATCATAGATTCTTGTAAACGACTCAGGGACAGCTGAAAAACACATTGCTGGTGTTTAGTTGGACCAGGCTCTTTGAACATGATGTTAGACAGTATGTAGAGAAAATAATAAATGTATTTGGTCTGATTTCTTCCTCATTTACACATTTACACATCAGGAGCAATACCATACAAATACATTAAATTAGCCTATCATAAAACTATACATTTAGAAATACTCTAAATTTAGTCCAAATTAAGTAAGCACTTATCTTTGTTAAGGATGGCATTCTTATAGTTCAAGTCATAGCAAGAGCTCTTGTCCTGGTACAAGGATAGTTAAATTTATCTGGCAGCCCAGGCAAGTTTTCAGGATACAATTACAGTCCCCAGTTAGATTAAAATCACAGACATGATTCAACTGAAACCAATACACAGGCATGTACCACTTCAAAGGGAAGGCCAGACTCTTGCTGCCAGGGGGTGCTGCAATATCCCATCCTACAATGTAGGTGTAAGAGGAAGCTGTCAAAGTACTTTAGTGACATCCCTACAATGTCTCTATGTGTCATTGTACTGGGCCAGCCTCTGCACATATGCTCATTTCTTGATTTCTTCCACGAATTAATTCTGGGACTTGGTCGTTTTCTTCACTGCAACATTCCAGTGATGGTTAGCACACAATAGAGCATCATTTCAAGTAGAGACTACTGAGAGTCCCTGAATTAACACAAATTCAATATAAAAATGTAATGATTACTCACCTAAAGAAACAACAGCCACACTCTCTGGTAAAAAATGAAGTCTGTACTTTATCAGTAAATGCACCAATATGATGCAGATAGCTGTGTAGGGAAAAAAAAAAAGGAAATTGTAGAATTAGGAGTGTTAAAAGAGAATAAAACATACTTTTAAGCAGTATTTCTAAAATACAGGCAGCAAAACCTCTCCTAATGATTTAACAGAAATCCACTAATGTAAGTAACCAATTTTAGTTCAAACCTAATTCTACCTGAAGTACATAAAGGGATCTACAAATGACAGAAAATAACTAAGGCAAATGTTAGGATTTAAATTGTCTTCTAAAAATACCACTATTGCTACTTTTAGTGCCTGATTGAGCTTACAAGGAAATCTTCCCCGAGCAATAGCTGTAAAAAACATCAGTTAAACAAAATACATTGTCTTAATAAAGTTTGTGGTAAAAATATATTTTGAAATAAAACATATATATATATATATATATGTCTCCAATTAAAAATCTCAAAGCTACACACTTTCATATCTGAGTCCCTCTGAACATATGGGCTTTACCCAAGCAGATCATCAGAGTAAAAGAAAATAGATTGGAAGAGATCTCTCAAGGTCATCTAGTCCAACCTTCTGCTCAAAGCAGGGCCAACTTCAAAGAAGGTTGCTCAGGGCCTTGTCAAGTTCAAATATCACTGAAGAAGCCACAACCTCTCTCAAATCCAGTTCCAGTGCTCAAATCTCATAGTGAAGAATTTTCATCTCTGTCCAATTCACATTTCCCTTGTTGTAAGCTCTGATTGGTGCTTCTTGTTCTTGTATGCACTTCTACAACTCCCATTCAGCAGGGCCATGAGGCTGCAGAATGGGTAACCATTTAAATATTCTGGTTCTCATAAAAAGCATCAGCCAAATTCTTACCCAAATCACCAAGAGATATTTACTGTTGAGCATTGCTAAATGTTAAACCAGTAAGGGGAAAGGACCAGTGTCAAAATAAACCAGATTTGGCTTGAAGTTTAAAAACAACAGAATTTCAATCTGATGCAACTTACTGGTTTTTAAAAATTCAGTTTTGCACTGCAGTAATATATTTCAGCCATTGTGGAGAAAGGTCTATGTCTCACAACAAAACCTAGGCTATGCTAATATGAAAATCCCATCAGAGCCGTTATGCTATGTAAAAGCAAATTACATATGTAAAGGCAAATCATGAAGGATCTACAGCAGATCCATGGATGTAGCTGGAAGATATCACTTGATGCTTTAGGACTGCTGCAGACAGATTCTTATCTGTCAGAATCAAATAATCCTGGATTATTAAATTCCTAACAATTTTGATCTGAATATTCCCCGCATTGAAAGTACTACAACTCTTCTCCTGTTTTAATTTAGTTCAGCACAGGGTCAAACAAGGAAACAACATCTGGCCAGCATGTCTGTAATACATGTATTTTGCTCTATTTTCTAGCAAATCATTCTGCAGTGGCCTGGGATACAAACAAGATTACTGTCTGCGTTTTGTCAGAAAGCAACTGAAACTCAAGCAAAGTCAATAGCATTTAGTGTATGAGAATCAAACTGTGGCTTGTTAATCGTGGCAGAGGCAGTTTTAAACTGTGTATTTGGCAAACCTAGTCATAACTGCAATGGGAATCTTCATTCTCCTCACACTGTGCCTTCTAAGTGTCTGTGACTCTCACTCCATTTCAGTGTGGGCAGCACAATGCCAGGACGCACTACTGCAGCACATATTTTGAGCTTCATATTTTGAACTAGCTTCTTGGAACTTCTCTTGGTGATTTGGTTTAACAGCTCCTTCTATTTAACTAAGAATCAAGCAGCCACTGACAATATATATAAAAGAGAGGTTCCCATTTACAGCCTGAAATGATAAAAAAAAAGCTTCACGAGTAGTTCCGAGCACTGGCATGGTTTCCTGGATCACAGCATCTGTGAACTTCTGAGGCCTACAACATGATCCATATTCACTATATATGCTATAAAAAAAGAAGTATGGACCTCATAAATACGAATAGCACTCTTCATTGCTCTGCTCTCCAATACAGTGTTACTGAAGGGCTGTGACCCTGGTGCCTTTGTTGTTATGCCACTTGTCATGGCCACAACACTGTAATTGTCACTTGTTATCTCGTACACCCAGTTCATACACAACGTGGTGTGCATGGGAACAGATGGATGGGATTATGAACTGAGCAAAGGCTCGTGGAAAACCAGCAATATTTGCTCAATTACTGGCACATAATTTGTTCAGGGCCAAAGCTGTGGATTCAGAGTGATGAGCAAGGATGGCTCCATTCATGAAGACTGGCTGAGCTCCCTTTCCCACCTATCTGCTCCATTCCACCAATCTTTATGATATCGATCAACCACTTCTGAAAACACCTGAGCTTGCAGTGCAATGCTTGAATGCAGACTCAAACTGGTGTTTACTTCAAAATGCTGTACTAGAAACTGCAGCAGGTCAGAAGGTGACTAACAAGTAACTCAGACATTTGGCTGCCAACTGCAGCCCAACAGACTGTGGGAGCAATAGCTCCATCATGTATCACCAACAAAGATTTTGTTCACCTGTTAATTTCTATTATCAAGTTTCACATCAATTTCTTGCCTGTTAGACATGAAAAATAAGCATCCAGTTAAGACATCTAGGATTACGGCATAAATGTATACTCTCTCTCTCTCTCTCTATATATATATATATACTGCTCTTTAAGATAGATCCATAAAGGCATCTGGACTTTCCTGTGAACTCCAAGGCAAGCACCAACATGTTTTCTATTTAGCAGATCTAATCACCAGCTTCTTTCTACTAGCTTTTGACTACTTTGCTTTGGCAATAAAACAAAAAGCAACCATAGCCATCAAGAAATAACTCCCACCACCATAAATATTATGGCACCTTGGTACATTCTTTAGCTGTTGGTCACCCATTCCTTGTGCAAGACTGCTCAGTTTATATCTGGCAGCATTATCTTCTGCTCCAGGCACGAACCAGGAGTGTAAAAACAACTGGGCAAGAGGCTGGAAAAAGTAGTGTTCTGGGAAGGCTAGAAGGCCATCTGAGTGTCCCCTTAAGGAAGGGTACAGTAAAAGCATGTAACAGAGGCAAATTCATGGATTGCATGAACATGTTAGAATAGAGGTATGACTCTGAAAGTGGCGTTTGAACAAATTAGCCATAGAAATCTAGGGACAGAGACTAATCTGTGCTACTTCAGACACTTTAAATTTGGGGCTTGGCTTTGACATACCACAGCTCAGAACCAATCTGCTCCTGGGTCTGTTCCAGTTTAGAACATTTTGTGGGTCATTGTATAGCTCACAACATCCAGATTTAAGAGTATAGTATACACATTCAATTTCATCCTTCCCCCACTCCTAAATCAGAGATTATGAATGGAAGTGACTACAAACAACAAGCTTTTATACAGGCTTTACTTTGTTCAGGGAACTCTCCTGTCCTGAGGGTGTTTTTAAGATCCATTATCAGACAGGCATAAATAGGCTGCAACACAGACAAAAAAAATACAGCTCTGTTCTTAAGTCCCAGGAATACCATTTTACCCTGAATGGCCCTTTTAAAATCCAAGAGACACACATATTTCAAAACTTTAATCTTAGAGGTCTTCTGTTCTACTACATTTTACTTTGCTCTTCCTTTTTTTCCTGTTCAAATTCTAATATGTCATTGATCTCTGGGAAAATGTAAACCCTCTCTGAGGACAAACAGATACTGTAGAAATAAGCAGAAGCCTTCTACTTTTTGCTGCAACTAACAGTAGTTACTCATAGGAGACTTTTTTTTTCTCCCAACCCAAATGATTTGCAGAAGTGTCTGCATTGCTGTCAACTCCATACCTATTATTTTCTCATTTTGCCACTGAGAAGAATAACCATTCAGAAGATGAGGTGACTCATTCTGTCACAGAAAAGTCTGTCAGTGTAGCTTGCTTTGAAGGAACCAAGCACAGAAATACATGAAGGGAAACAGACAAACCCTTAGCCCCCTGTGAAAGTTTTGTTATTGTTACAGTTTTGACTGCAGCAATGCTCTAAGCAGATGGTGAGAGATAACTATATTCTATTAAAGAGAACAGCACAGACTTATAGAAAAGTTGGGCATCCATCTGCCATTCCAAATGTCTATATATGTAAAATGTTAATACAGTTATGCCAATCTGCGTGTGATTGTCACACTCTTTAAGGAATGTGAGACTATGGAGTCAGGAAGATGGATATTGAACTTCAGCACTTGTGCACGTAAATCTGTCTGCCTTCTACTAGCTTATGTAACAAAATATCTGAGGGCTGCCCAGAGGTGCTAGAAGTACTTAAATAGGCATCTACCTATCACATTGTCCTCAAAGACAGCTGCAAGCACCATGGAGTATTCTGACAGTGTCTTTTTCATGCACGAACACATGCCACGGGCTTGATGAAGAAGCTGAAGACAATTAAACTTCTTGTTTGCACTTTGAGAGCATGGTGAAAGATTTGCAACGGTCCTCAGCTTTCCTTTGGGAGGTTCAGGGAAGCTATATACCCAACTTTCTATATCCCTGTGCCTGTCCAATATTCCACTTCATAGAGAGGAGAACAGAAGAGAAATGAAATACTACAATTTTGAAAGTTAGCCTATGTCCTCAGATACAGAATATGATTAAGAGACATTAAAAGACATTCAGTTCATCATTCACCTAAAACAAGAAGACTAAAAAAAATCGTCATGCCACTAGATTGCTCCTCTTGCTGTGCTTGGACTCCAGTCTGAACGGGAAGGATAGGTTTAGCAGGTGTAGGTACCACCAATTTGGTAGTAGCAGCCAGCGTAGTGTGGAGAGTGACATTGATGACTTCATGGGTGGCATTTGCAGACCTGTCAGGATAACATCAGATGTGATTATACTGGATGGGAGCAGCACGACAAAGGCTTAGCCCACTAAAGACATGCACACACGAAACAGCCAGCAGATCACACTGAATCTGTACTAGTGACCAACACGTTACGGTTGCTTTTTAAAAGTAGTCTCTGATCACAAACAAATACCGGCAGCTCATATTGACGCTGAATATTGATGAGTTCCTTCACACACTGCAGACAACAGGTACCTTGCACTGCAGCTTGGGATGCAGGTGAAAATCCAGCACAGGGACTGAACTACCCCAATGTCGAGTTAACAAACCGACTGTGTCCGTCCAGCGGCCCCGCCAGAGACCGCGGGACGGCACTTGCCAGCTCGGACAGCTCTCGGTGGCCGCGCAGGGCCGGTTCAGCGCTGCCCCCGCTCCCGTGGGTTCCTCCTAACCCCTCCCGGGCCCCGTGCTGCAGCCTCATCCCGCTCCTCCGCCGGCCGCCCCGCAGCCCGCTGTGAGCGCAGGGGTCGGTGCCCTGTGCCCGGGCCGCCCGCAGGCAAGCCCCGCTGAAGGGAGAGGCGCCGCGCCAGCCGCACGGCAGCGGGGCCCGGCAGCGGCCGCGCTGTTCTCCCGCCGGCAGAGCCCCGAGGGGGACACCGGCCCGGCCCGGCCCGCCCCGCCG
>WBNH01007284.1:0-39442 GCA_013401255.1 Urocolius indicus
TGTATGTATGTATGTATGTACATGTTCACATATATATGTGTTTGTGTCTTTCTGATGTGCTTGTTTTTTGGCTTGTCATGTCTTCTTGCCAGTCCTGATAATGTATGGATAATGCCTAGAGAACTAATGACTCAGATTTATAGAGCCCAGTTATTCTAGTCTTTATGCAAGAACTTCTGAGAGCATCTTGACAGTATGGCGTTTACAGCTTTTTCCTAGACTCTGAAATACTAAGTCGCCTTATATTCCCACCCCTTGATCTGTTCTGTGACCCTAGTTGTACCTGAATGAAATGATTCATTTTCCAGAGGAGGAAATCAACCTTCTAGCCCTTAAGTGTTTTTCTGCTCCTCTTGCAAGAAAGGCATCAGATGCGTCTTGTGCAAGTGTCAGTACTCACTCTTGGTGGAAGATGATGTGAGGTTTTTTTCTCATTGTCAAGGCCAGAATTCCAGCTCTCACAATTAGGACTATATGCCTGCCATCTGATGTTAAGAGGTGTAGAATTCAAAGGCTTTCAAGTGCAGAAGGATAAATATTGTTGCAGCAAATTGCTTAACAGACATTCTAGGAATAAAAAAACCAACTACAATTGTGTGACCTCCATCCTTTTTAACATCAGGATAGGATAAAATAAGAACAGTCATTGCACCTGGAGAGATTAAACCCATAATTATTTTGGTTTTTATGGTCAGTTACATCTGTTTTTAGTTTCTTCAGTTATGGACACATAAAAAATTTCACTTTCTCCATGCAGGATATTAAATTGTAATTTTTGGCTCAACATTTCTCCTCTTTCCTTATACCTACAGCGATATATGGTCTCTGGGATGTATTCTGTATGAGCTGTGCACTCTTAGACATCCGGTAAGTTGAGCTTTATTGCTCTCAGAAAAGATTTGGAATGCCTTAAAGCTTTATTAACAGTTAGCTGTAGTTTAATGAAAGCATCCTAATTCAAGGTCATTTTGTCTTTATTTTTTATAAGCAGCGTTTTCCTTTCATTGAGCCAATGCTATACCTTGAAATCCTGTGTAAAAGGTTCACTACAGCTGCAACTGCTAGAGTTGAGAAGTTTACACTGTATGTGACTAAGTGATAAAGGAACTTATGCATAGGGTGTGTGGTAGCCTAGGTCTGTGGCAAGGCTTTGGCAGTGTCACTGCTGTTCAGGCATTGCTCAGAGTTGGGATAGAAGGCATGAAGTATTCTTCCCTTTTTAGCAGCAGTCAAATGTTCTCTGTGTGGTCACATGTGATGGTCACATGTTCTTGTCAGAGTTGATATAGAAGGCTGCTGCACACTGCGGACACTTGGCACTCTGCAGCCAAGCCAGCGGGGTGGACCATCAGAAAACTTTCTGGATGGAGATAAAACTTGTCAGCCATTTTTGCCCAGGCTGTAGCTGTAGCTGTCCTCACTGATACCTGTGCAGTGACTTGTACTTGGAAGCAGTAATTCCTGACTGAAAACTGGTTAACAGACAGCTGAGAAAAATAGCAACCTCAGCCATTTAATATAGATTTGCAAGAGGATATTTGTGCCTTGATAGGCTGCTTTTAGTGGGGATTCTTTCATTTCCTGACTTACAGTTTCACTGTTGCAGTTTGATTTCTGACCTCAAGAGTATGAAGTAAAGGACACCAAGGTGACCCAAATTTTCTCAGTGCTACGTTCCTACGAAACCAAAATTGGAACAGTTTTCAGTTTATAGGAGGAACTCCCACCTGGTTTCTAGTTGTACATGTTACTGTTTGCAGTGTCCATTATGACTAGGTTTTAGTCAAATTTTGTATGTTAACAGTGATGTTTTCCTCCTCAGCAAATGATATTTCTTTCATTGTTAACAAATGAATGCCTATGTAATAGGCATAAATGGGAAAGGAGTTACATATGTGTTCACTCAAGGTCATTACTGCACATGTCTGAATTACAGCTGTCAAACTGGGAGCCAAATCAGTATGGTAATACAGAATCTACATACATACATACCATGCATTTTTTATATAATTAATGTTAAAGTTGCTCTTAGATTATGTCAGGTTCTTTCTACTTTGTGCTTAAACTCCATGCTCTAATGTTCATTTATTTTTAATGCAGTTTCAAGCCAACAGCTGGAAACATCTCATCCTTAAGATATGCCAAGGGTCCTACAATCCACTACCATCTCACTATTCCTATGAACTTCACTACCTAATAAAACAGATGTTTAAGAGAAATCCTAAGAATCGTCCATCAGCCAGTACTATTCTTGCAAGAGGCTGCTTAACCAAACTTATCAAAAATTGTTTGCCTCTTGAGGTACAGTATATTCTTTGTCTCCAGATTTAAATCATAGTATCTACATTTTAGATACTAAACCAGTTTCTTTTGCAGTTTGTTGTTATATAACAATATTAAATATACTGTTACATGGGTCCTACTCTAAAAGCCAGAAATACTGTTCTAGCCTTCTCATAAAACTGGGTTTTTAGAAAGGTTTGATTGGAAAATAGAAGTCAACATTGACATGATGCTCCTAAAATTAGGTATTGCTAGCTGTTAGCTTTAACAGTGCTTTTGTGTAGTAAGTCTGTTTGTAACAAATAGCATACGCAATGATTTGAGAAAGGTTCAATGGTACAGTACTTGCATCTCTTCATACGCCTTCCAGACGACAAACGAGTTTGAACAGGCATTGAAGGAAACTCAGAAACCTGAAGGCAAAGCAGCACGACTGAAGGGTAAGTCAATAACATTTTTCTTGACACAAGGAATGACAAAATGACTAGGAATTGTAAAACCTTAAATACAGCTATAAAACTATATTATATGTTCAAATCTACTTGTTGTAATTATTTCAAAACCCAGCAATATTGAACTTGTAAGGAAAAATGCTTGAAGGGTGTAAATTATATCCCAGCATGAGAAGTACAGCGCAGAGCTACAATCCATACATTGTGAGTCTTAAGGCTTGTGCTAGAATTAAACCTTTCCATTTTCAAAGAAGCAAAACTTTTATCTGTAGTATATATTTTAAATATGACAGTGCTTTCTTTCCCAGAACATGGAGGGGCAAGTTGTTTTCTTTAATTTTTAGAGGAAATACTGGATTTTCTTCTTCTTCTGCATAAATTTAGCTACATCAAAATTTGGAACTGAATAGTAGAGTGGGACTCCCTGTTGAGAATGAGCTCTGTTGACAGAAGTGTGATGTAGCTTTCACACCATTTTCACTGCGTGGTTCAGTGGTGTCGCTGTTATACCTCTGCAATATTGCTCTACCACAAATGTTTGCTAAAGGTGTTAATGTTTGAACCTGTTCCTTAATGTATCAGGTAGTGTCATGGCTGGTGGAAGCTCAAAATACAAGAGAGAAAATAGGGTAAGTATTCCATATAAATGTAATATTTGTATTTTAGTAATTTAGAATGTTCTGTATTATAGAAAAGTTAATATGGAAAATTATTAGTATGCTAAACCATAGATTAGCCTACTAGGTCAGCTGTCTTCTATGTTCAAACTGCAGCATTCACGTTTTCCAGTGCATTTCTCACCACTATAACTTTTTGATGCTTCCCACTTTTCATTCATTTCCAAAGTGGGCTTCCTTGTGGCCCTGTAAAACCAAACCAAACCGAACCAAACCACGCCACTCCTCCCCTCCCTCTCCTGTTTTTCTAAGTTTTGAGATACTGCAAAAACTGATGCATTTCCTTTGCTTTAGGGACACATTTTGAACAGGCTGCTGTGAAAGCAGTCTAATCTGGACATAAATCTTACAAGGTTTTAGGGCACATATGAGATTTCAGGTGAGGAAAATTAAGTCACAGGTGGCCAGAAGTCACCTATGGGTACATTTTAGTATTGCCTAGCTCAGCCATATTGAGTCTATTTTTCAAAACGTGTTGCCAGTAGGCTTATTTTTTTCTTTTATTACTTGTCAATCTGAGAAGTATAGATATTTGGGTGCATCTTTTTTATTTTCCCCTGTGACTATGACTCGATTATATTGCTACTGTTCTTAAATCTAAGGAAAAAAAAATCCCCAAATTGCATCAAGTAACTACATATGTGCTTAGCTTCAAAACCTGAGATTGTCTGTCAAAAAAGGGCACACAGTGTGAAATGCAATAATATCTTACAATGCCATTATAATTGCCTTCGTGGCATCAGTGCTTTAGCTTTTGGATCTTTAGGCCAGCCATTCCATAGCTAAACTAAACTAATTAATGCCTTGTTAATATTACTGCTTTGTTTTTCTCGACAACAAGGATAATAATTAATACAGTTTTTATTCTTTTAAAGCAAAGTAAAGATGAAAGTAAGCATAGCCCCTTAGAAAGGAAAAATATTACTAAGGATTTGAGTGAAAGCACAGAGGAAGAAAGGAAATCTGAGGGTAAGTTTTATAGTTCTAAGGCTTATGCATTTCTTTCTGCATAGTGATATCTAAAAGTCAACAATCTAGCCATTTAAACAGGTAGAGCATACAAGTCCTCATTCACAGAAGGCCATGCCACTGTCTGTCCTTTCTACAATTACATGAGTTCTTACTGCTTATCTGAGGTCTACAAACAAAAAAACCTTAAACATATTATGGCCAAAGTGTTAAAAAAATGAGTGCTTGAAAACATTTAGTATAGAGTAAACATATGGAGAACTCTTACCAAGTTCAGACCCACAGAATCAAACATCACTGTTAGTGAAGTTCTTTACACTTAGAACTAGTTTGCATGGACAGAGAATCATTATGCTGGTTGTCATGTGGTTTTTTTTTTTGTTGCAATTACATTAGAAACTGCTGATGTCCTCCCAGGAGTCACTGATTTGTCGCATCCCCATAGGAAGCAGTGGGAAAAGAAGACACCCAGTGCTGTGGTGGATGTCCTGGAAAATGCATCTTTGCTCTCTTCCAGTTTTACATCCAAAGAGGCTAAAAGTAAGATTTAATTAAGTGTGGATTTCATTTGAGTTATATCAATGTCCCTTTACAGGTTTTAAAATCCCAAACTTTACAGGGCATGTTTAAAATGATGTAAAAATAATTTAAAAATATTTTATTGATAAATGTTCACTGTGCTGAAGAGAATTTCTTAGTGGTCTTGTGTGTGCCAGGAGGATTGCAAGGAGTGACAACAGGTCATAACAGTACATAACAGTAGCAACCCTAAGATCAGAATCATTGCTAAGAAATTATCCTGCTGGCTTTCCTCTTAATGTGTTGTTTGGGGAGGGAGCTAACACTAAGGAATTCACTTGGTGCAGAATGCAGCTGCCTGTCTTTGAAGTACAGCATATCATTGGGAGCATGTAAAGTCCGTACCTCTCCTTCTGCTAGCATTTACCATGCAGATAACGCCGTCTACTTCCACAACAGCAGCTTTGAATTAGAACACTTAACATGGGGTTTCTTCCCAAAAACGTGTCATTTTTTAAATGCCCCACACTCCCAGCATTTGTTGTAATTAATTCATGTGATTTTAGATAAGTATTCTTAAGGAAATGGGAACTGATACTATTGAAGTAATCAAGATATGAATGGTCAGAAATGTCCCACACTGTGGTAGGAAAGTTACATGACAGTTATATGGAGGGCAAGGGAAGAGGGCAGAAGAATGCTTGTAGTTAGATGTTGCAAACAATGGCCACAGGCTTCATTTTGGGGGATTTATAGAGCCACCAAATAAGCTTGTGGAGGCCTTTACTCCTCACACCCCTCAGCCAGTTTCTGCTGGCTCCCTGCTGGCAGAAGGCTCCACTGCTATCTTCTGTCCTTTCCTTCTCTCTGATGGTGTCGACCTCAGCATATTGAGAGGTCAGCAGTGCTACAGATGGAAACATCTCTTTCTATCTTTCTCTCTGGAATGTGGCCTTTGCAGCCCACACTGCCAATGCAACTCTCTCTTAAGTGGTATTTTTAAATTATTTCATACCTAGGTGGTGGCTGTGTTATCAACTACAGTGAAAATAAGCCACGTAAGCAGTGGAACAAAGAAACTCCTCAGACCCTGATGAACCTTCTCAGCAACGCAGATGTCAGCTTAGCATTTAAAACATACACAATTCATAAACCAGGTAAACATTTATAAACCAGGGCAAACATTTTTGCAAAGAAGTTTTATCACTGAAGACTTTTTATTTTAAATATACATAGCCCCTGTGTGCTGAGCCAGTGCACTTGAATTTATGTCACACCATGCTGGTTTGGGATTTTTAAGAAGACTGCCAAATGAAAGATAGGTTTCCAAAAATCCAAGCTGAGAACTGATGAGTGACTGCACGTTTCCACTGCGTCTCCTTGTGCAGAACTTTCACTTAGAGCTGCGATTGCAGAGCCGTACAGGCTGCGTCCTGCCAAGTGGTCTGGTGTCGGCTTTAGGGAGAAGCAATAAATGAGTTGTGTCCCTCCTGTGTGTGAATTCACCTTGGCTCAGTCAGTAGTGCCCTGTTTTGAAGACAGGATGGAAAGATAAGATGGCAAAAGCTAACTGCAGTCGATAGATGTGCTCAGCCACTTGTTCTGCACTTCCCTTGTGTTTAAAGTTTTATCTCCTCACTTCAAATAGGTAGCAGCTTTGCGCTGGAATCTGCTAAGAGCTGAGGACAAATTAGAATGGCTATATTGTATGTCTGCTCTTAATGATTTTTTTTAAAAAATAGAGGATATTGGTGACATTTTCACTTTTATTCTTCGAAAGCTTCTGAAAATATATGTAGAGGTCCACTCTACGATGAAATGGAACCACCTGATGAAGTAGATGGTGAACATGAAGCTGTTGCTATAGATCCTGAGAGACTTGAGCCTAGATCTGATGAAGATGACACGTATGTATCTTTGTATTTTTGTTTTCTTTGGTTCCTCAAAGAGATTTTTGCAAAAGGACACTCCCCTGGTAAAAAAACAACCTAATTTATCTTCCTCAGTGCTTAAATCCTTCCCTCTCTGACATAATGATATTAGAATTCAGTAGCATTTAATATTTTACAAGTTTCTCTTTGCTACATTTATAGTTACTGGTGGTGTTGAGATTAAGCAGGTTATCAGCAGAGATGCTAATAACTTGCTAATGACTTTGCAAAAAATGGAAGCATGAGATGAAAACAGGTCCACAGCAAAGTGCAAAACCTTCTGGCATTAAACATCTTTGTACCCTGACCTTGAAATCAGATAACCAGTGGCAAAACCACTTGCCTAGTTGTAGTTTTGGTATATTTGTGTATTATTCAAACTACTCTTTCAGGTGTAATGCAATAAAACCACTTTAGTACCTACTTACTGAGATCTATTTGTAGAAACTTTTTAGCTTCTGTGTTCTATTTATGTGAATAACTCAGTTCTGGTTTTGAAGGTGCAGAATATGTACATCAACATGCTCTACACAGAAATACTGTATTTTATGGTGTCTGTATGTTTTGAGAAGGTTTCTTGGATTCTTGCAATCTCAGTTTAAGCCATTGTTTATTTTTGTGGCATTTGGAGGTGAGCTGCTCAGGCATATACTGCTGCAGTTCTGCTGCAGGCTGTTAGTAGAAGCACATTGGCAGTCTCTTGGTATATGCATTTGGCATTGCTTTTGGTAAAACTTATTTGGGTAAATTCAAGAGAGAACCGCTGTTGGTTCCTTAATTGCAATGGTGCAGGAAATAAGGCTCCCGTGTTGATATTTATAGCAAAATTTCTCTTTGATATAATGTCATTTTAGAGAGAGAGAGAAAAAAAAAGAGTTATAAAGTTGTACTTTGCTTTGCAAAAATAACATTTTGAAATCTGTTTTTAGGGACTTTGAGGAAGACGACCCAGACTGGGTGTCGGAAGTTAAAATGGTACTGAAACACAGTGGCTGAAAACTTGAATTTACCTACAGTAACTGAAGTTAGGCTTTCCAGTTTTTATAATCCAAATTGTTGTCATTAATATGTGTGTAATTAATAAAAGTACATTGGTAAAAAAAAATTCTGAGTAGGCATGTTCTCTGTATCACGAAACTGAGGATGGAAAATGCCTGACAAACATTTTTAGCTAGAACACTTGCAAATAGCTAAACAAGTCCAGATATGAAATGTATTTGGAGTTGGCAACAGCTTTGCAGAAATGCTCAGGCAGAAGCTTTAGTGCCAATAGCATTATTCAAATTGTCCCCTTGTATTTCAAAGAGATGGTGTAACGCTGTAAGAATGTGTCGTTTGTCTTCCAGACTACATACGGAAATATTGGGTAGCGGGACTAACTGATCTTGTCTGGAGGGCCTGTTAATGGAAAACGTTTAGCAATGTTAAATATTTGAAGCTTTAGTTCATGCAGTTATCACTCCTCTGAAAAATTGTGAGGCTGAGCTTTTGCCTTAACTCGGTGAAAAGATTTTTGTACGTGCCATTAAATATGTGAAAGGAAGCTAGTTTGTTCGTGAATAAGGGCAGGTATTCCAGTTTTAATAAGGAGAGCATTCTGCTGTAGAAGGCATTAAGAGAAGTGTTATGTTTGGGCTCTCCTGGCTATTGGGTATTTTATGAAGGAAGCATGGCAGAAATGCTCTCAGCAGAGTTCCTCTGGGAAAGCTGTTCCGGACTGTGTCCATGGAATAACGTTAGAGAACACGAAACACGAAAAGCTCGTGGAAATCCGTAGGTTTGGTACCGAGCACTTTCACGCCGCACCTGCCATGTTGCACACAGGCAGGTACGTGAAGATCCGACAAGGATTCAAGAACTTGAGGCAGTGCAGATTGTCTTTTGGGCCACTGCTCTCAGTGACCACTGCAAAGGGCAGCCGAGGCGGGAAGAAGGTCTGTGCGTGATGGAAACAGAACTGCCGCTGCTCCCTTCGCCGTCACCAACGCCATCCCCCCCGCCGGCGCCGCGCACGGCTCCTCCTCCTGGCGCAGGGGCTCCGGAGGCGGACAGCCGCTGGCAGGTACCGCGACCCCGGCGCCTGCCCAGCCCAGCCCAGCCCAGCCCGACCCGGCCCGGGTCTGACCGAGCGGAGGCGCAAGGGCGGGAGGCCCCGCTACGGGCTGGGCGGCTGGGCGCGCGTCGTCGCCATGGCAACGGCAGCAGAGCCGGGGCGGCAGGGCGGTTGGAGAGCGATCCCCCAGCCGCAGCCCTTCCCCGCGCCTCTCCCCCCGCCCCGGCGCGGCGGCTGGCAGCCCAGCGCCCGGCACTTGGCAGGTCCTGCTGCGGTACCTTGGGCAACCCCCTGCCCGAGGTGTGACCCCGCTGCTGTCACCTCCTCGCGCCCCACTGCCACGAAGCCGGCGGCAGAGGCAAAGCCCTGGGCGGTGGGAGGAAAGGCTGGGGTGGGCGTATGGAAGCCTGGGGAACGCTCCTTCAGACCTGTCTGGAGTGGCTCCTTCTCACCACTTACTGCAGGAGCTGGCTTTGGCCCATACACCTGAACTGGAAATGCCTGAAGGTCACTCTGCTGCCAACAGTGTCAAAGTGGTCCCTGGGAACAGTCAGTCACGGAGCCTGGACAGACTGCTGGGGGTAGCCTGTTGTAGAGCTTGCTAAAACTTGCTAAAACTAAGGCCAGTTGGTAAGACCAGTGTTGCTGTGTTTGCTCACTTTTTTAGCTCTGTGAGTTTGCTTGTGGATGTGTTGTGAGTGCCCAGTGACATTACCGTTCCTGCCAGAGGTTTCCTGATGGTTGCTAATCCCTGACTACACTTGGCAGTGGTCTCCTGCAAAACGTGGCTTTTCTTTTTGTTGCTGTCGTTAGATCACATGAGTTTAAGCTAAATCGACATGAAATAGATCTTTTTCTCTATTAAAAGAATAAGGCAGCGGTATTGTTACCTTCAGGAGGTGATTCAGACTTTCCAAAATCATATGATAATCTTACATAGTACTTTTTTACTGCCGCCTTACGTTTTAGCTTTAGGATGTACTCAGATCATGCTTCAAGTTTTTTCTTTCTGAGACACTCATAAACTTGCCGCTTACAGAAAGTTCACATCCACAGTAATTTGCAGACTTCCTGATTACATTTTTAGCAATAATCATCAGCACTAGCAAAATGTGGTAAATACAATAAAATGTGGTAAAAACTACTAGTCTTAAAAGTTACTGTCAATTTCCGTGGTACCAGCTCAGATGTTACAGCACTTAGCTGTATTTAATACTAATTTTGGGAGTTCTTTTATTTTAGATACTGCTTTTAAGACAAAGACATCATGGATAAATACGAAATCGTTAAAAAAATCGGAGAAGGATCTTTTGGCAAAATATTCTTGGCAAAAGGCAAAGTGGATAATGAGCAATGTGTTATCAAAGAGATCAATTTAACTAAGGTAAAACAACAAAACCTGTATGATAATGGTAGTTATTTGCCTGGTTGTAGTAGTTGCACTCAGCTAGGGTGTGAACTTGGATTGCAGTTTATCTCCTTTGTAGTTCCATCTTGGTTATATAGAGTTAAACTTTCCAAAGGCTGTACTCTTTGCTAAGTTAGTGATTTTACATGCAGAGATGAAATAGGCATTTTTCTATTAACAGTGTTTACTTTCCACTGTGTTTTTGTTCCTTCTGAAACTTCTCCCTACCTACAATGTGTGACACTTTGTAATTCAAATTTTATAAGGTGTCTCAACAACAGTGGAACTATTAGCACTGAAGTAACAACAATTTTATGATACAGTTCTCTAAACTCTTTAATTTCTCCCCCACCCCCCCCCATATTTTCAGACATGAGTAATTCACAAAGGAGTCTTTCTAGTTCTCATTTATGTTTACGGCAGTTTGATTTATCAAGTAGAATTTCCATTCTGTAGCTGTCAGCATCTGAGCCGCTTGCCTATAATGCCTTTCTAGGAGAAGAAGGGAAATTATTCTTAGGAAGCTGTTGATCCTGTGTGGTTTAGACTTCTGTTTTAGAATGAGCTGAATTGGGCCATAAAACGGTGACCTTTCTTTCTGTTGAGGCAGGATAGGGTCCATAGCTCAGTTACCAGAGGAATACCACTCCTGATCTACCCGAAAGAGTGGCAATTACAGTCCCTGTGATTTCAATACAGAGATTTCAACAGTAATTTTCTATGCTCTTCCTGGTTCTTTCGCCATTTTGGGCCACACTAGTGGATTGGTTATATCACAATAGAAGAATAGAATCACAATAGAAGAACGAATCTTTATACATTAGTGCTAGGAAGAGCTGGTAACTTCCAGATTCCAACTCAGAAAAAATGTTGTATGATAGTTCTGCTTCACCTTGGTGCATACTGTTTTTGCAGGAATGTTTTACAACCATGTAAATATTTTTAAAAGGGTTAAACATATATTTTCTAGCATATAGTTTCTTAATTCTTTGTAGATGCATGTGAAAGAAAAAGAAGCCTCTCAGAAAGAAGTCATCCTTTTGGCCAAGATGAAGCATGCAAATATTGTAACCTTCTATGCTTCTGTGCAAGGTTTACTTTTAACATTTTGGGTTGGTTTGTGATTATAGGAGTGGAAGACAGCAAAACTTACCTTGTTAATATTGCCTAACTTGAAGCCTGTCCCCAGCCCCTTACTTTCCAGTGCGAACAGGTCCTAACTCATAAATGTGAGGTACCTAGTTCAGTCATCACTTTCTGTCTTCATGTGTGTTTATGTGACCTAAGATACTGTGACATGAATGCTGGATGCTGGGGTGAATTTATTGCTGTAGTGACGAGTAATAAAGGAAAAAAAAAATCTACTTTTGCTTTCAGAAAAGAACAAGCTATATATTGTGATGGAATACTGTGATGGTGGAGATTTAATGAAGCGGATAAATCTGCAGCATGGAGTGCTGTTTGAAGAGGACCAGGTGAAAGAAGTTATCTTGAGAAAAAAGGGCATATTGTGTAAAACACAGGGTCTGAATGACTCAGTTATTCTCTAGCCTGTTAAAACAACTGAGCATGTTAAAGAAACTTTGTTACTTATAATGGGAGTTTAGAGTTTGCTTTTTACCCTGCTTGAAGATCTTGATTCCTTAGCAGTATTTTGATGCCGTTTTTATCCCCTCTCCCTCCCATTGGTCCTTCCAATGTGGATGCACTTTTCCTCTGTATTAGTAGTATACCTACTAAGCCACAAAGACTTTATATTGAATGGTGTTTTAGAATTATGTGGAATACATTCTATGAGAGTTCTTCATCTGTTCATGGTATTTGCATTGCAATATATCCTGCTTTATACTGAGCTCAATGATAAATCCCTGATTCATTTCATTTGGGTCAAGACTTTTCTGATGCCATTTAGATCGTTAAACCAGCACAAAGAAAGAAGCTCAAACATCTGTCTGCTTTTAAGCCATATTCACATACGTTTTATTTTATAAATAGATGAGCAAAATAGGTATTGCAGTTCAGAAGTTCTCACTATTCCTTACTTATTCCTTTGTTTTTTTACTAACTCTTTGCTTTCTGAAGGAAATTTTCTCTTACATATTGAACTTCATGTGCTGAACTCTGAGGTTATTTAGTCATGCATAGTCTACTTTAGCAGGTGCAATGAAAATTGATCTGGAAACAACACAGATAGTATCCAGCCTGTTGGTGGAAATTTACTCTAAAGCATAAAAGTGGTAAAAAAAGGAGAAATACTATGGCTTTTCTTTTTGCTTTAGTAGTAAAAGAGGAACTTCTTAGTAGAGAAGTCAGTTGTAAGTGAATTCCATGTTCAGAAATCATGAATTTTAAGATCCTACTGGGACTCATACTAGAGGTAAGAGAGAACATGAGAGAAAAAAGAGAGGACAAAACCACAGATCATGAAAACATAAAAGAGAGAGCCAGTACACAGAAGCTCATTGACAATGAGACAGAAAAATATGTGCCCAAGGAAAGGCAAAGGAAGTACAGACAGAAGAATGGATTATAGAAGCTAAAAATACATCTGCCAATCAAGAAAGGACAGCAAATTGCCAATTTAACATAGAATTGTTAAAATATCTTTATATTTAGATTTTCAAATGTATGACTAAGAAAGCCTCATTTGTGGCATTGGCCTTATTCAGAAAATCAGCTGCTTAATGTAAAGCATTACTAAATAGAAGATTATTACTTTTCAAAGTCTTTCATGACCATCAATTTTCCTAAATAGAAAAGCATGTAAGCACATTTTACTTTTCTTTCTGAATTAAGTTCAAAGGCCTTTATTCAAGAAAATACATTTGTATTTGAAGTTAAAGGTATGTTTAAGAGTTGTAGCGGATAAAGGGTAAATCTGTGGGCTTACTTATCATGCAGGTTTCTTCATTGCTCTCTTCTTTCACCAATTCAGTCCTTCGTCCTTTGTTTCTTTCTTTTTTATCAGACCACATTCACTAAGACTATAACAACTGAGTGATATGTCTTCCACCAATGAGGGTGAAGAAGACATGTCCCAATTCTGTCTGAGTTGTTATTTTAACTAATTTCTAAACGAAGGTCTAATAGTCTTACTGTCACTTGACTTGATTCTTCAGTCCTTGCTCAGGTGCTCATCCTGTCATAGTCAGTGAAAACCTGATGGAGGATAAGGAAAGTGGAGCAGGTAACCATTTCCATTTGGTTTTGTGATAGCACTAAAAAAGGAAAGGAGAAGTCTATGGAACTTATTTTTAAAACTGTTTCTCACTATTTGATATTATATATGTGCTACATACCTATGATTTTGTTGTTGCCTTGATATATTTCAGTAAGATGCCCCATTGGACGTTAGAGTCACATAAATTTATAGATACCTGTTCCCTTTATCTTGCACTGCAGATTCTGAGTTGGTTTGTGCAGATCTCCTTGGGCTTGAAGCATATTCATGATAAGAAGATTTTACACAGGGATATAAAAGCACAGGTAGTAAAACTGGTACTGGAGAGAAGGTGTCTCTGTCTTTTAAAAAAAGATATGCTTAAGAAGTTTCATTTTCATACATGAGTTTTGGTTTTATTTGCAGAACATTTTTCTTAGCAATAATGGAAAGGTAGCAAAGCTTGGAGACTTTGGCATAGCAAGAGAGTTGAACAGGTAAGGACTTTTTTTTTTTAATTAGTCTGTGACCTACACCAGATGGGACTGTTCAGAATGTGTTCAGAATGCAACCTGAATGTGCAAATTTGTTTGTGGGCTGTGCTTGTGCAAGAGGTCTGGAATACAAAGGGTCTGTGTAGTGGCCCAGGCAAAATCACTACAGTCTGATATTACAATTTTACTCTGTTATTTTAAAACATGTTGTCCTGCACAAAGCCACAGGTGTATCTAGCCTAGTAACTGGACATCTGTTATGTATAGGACATAAGGTGAGGAAGCCTCAATCTATCCCTATTCTTTGTGGAACTGATATGAAGAGATTTTGGAGGCACCACTTGTGCTCTTGCAGCTGATCAGAGACACTTTTAGTTCCTCATAAAAAAAGAAAGTGAAAAGCATTAGAAACTTAGGAAATAATATAAGAAAAAAGTTTGTACAGGTTTTCTTTCCATATCCACCCAGACTGTGCCTATATAAATTGTTTTAAAGGGGCAGAAGCCACCCTCTAGGCCTGAGAGTAAATGGCCTGTCACAGCATGGCTTGCATTTGTATGGCTAGACTATGTTCTGCCAAAGAGGATGGCCTTACCTTTCCTGACTTTGAGGACAAGGTTGGCCTGTCCTGCATAGTGGCCAAGTGTTGTCTAGGAGAGTGCTTTTTGGTGTGACCAAAACATTCCAGGGGGCTTGCTAACAACAGCACAATGCTTGAGTTTGATCTCTTTTTGAGCTGCTTGATTATCTTTGACCTTGGCAGGATATTGTGGCAAAGAAAGTCTACAGTTTAATTAGGTATTATGTGAAAAGTTGATTTCCTCTGTTGATCATTTTGCAGGTTGTCTCACTAGTATCAGTCCTTCTCAGTCGCTTTGTACTCCACCTGCTGCAATTAATTTGTTAAAACATTTCCTACCCCTAAATTAAGTCAGTAAAAGTTTAATCCCACTTCTGTCTACACAGCAACAGTAGTAAAGACAACAGTTAACTTTAACCAACATAGACAATTTGCTTATTCTCTTCAGATATACTCAACTGTGTACACGTATTAGGTACCTTCATACCATGTACCATGTACCTCATAGACACACAGCGCATGTAATTTCTGTCAAGGACCCATCATATTGGGTTTGGGCTTAGGCCTGCGTAACCTTGCAAGTTCAGTGGTGCATCAGAGTTAGGAAGTCTTGCTGAGAGTTGGAGTATATTTGTCCTGGTTTAGGCTCATCCAGGAACAAATGACCATGATCAGCCTTAAGTACCAAGGGCCTTTGGAATGCCCTAAGGACAGGCAGAGCTCAATTGCTGCTTATGGTCCCAGGCAAAACAGGTAAGACTATTCAGCTTGGGGAAGAAAACAGAAACTCATTTAATCTGCCACCAACTAAAAACTTAAAACCCAAAACATACCAAGCACAAAACAACACAGAGTAGTACAANCAAGGGCCTTTGGAATGCCCTAAGGACAGGCAGAGCTCAATTGCTGCATATGGTCCCAGGCAAAACAGGTAAGACTATTCAGCTTGGGGAAGAAAACAGAAACTCATTTAATCTGCCACCAACTAAAAACTTAAAACCCAAAACATACCAAGCACAAAACAACACAGAGTAGTACAATGACAACTAGTCCTTTAAGACCATCTTCCCCCCACCCTTCCCTTCTTCCCAGGCTCAGAGCCCTGATCCCAGTGTCTTTTTCTCCTTCTTTGCTGAACGGCTCAGGGGGGCAGGGAATGGGGGTTTCTGTCAGTGCTTTCGTAATGGCTTCTGCCATTTGTCTCTCCTCAAGGCAGACAGACTCTTCACCAGTCCTCCCTGCACCTCCGCGGGGTACCTCACACACACGGCAGCCCTGCACAGGCTGCTCCGATGTGCATTCATCCTAAAGGCTGCAGCTCCTCTCTGCCTCTCGTGTGGGTCTGCTCTGTGGCCCACAGGCTCTCCAGCACGGCTTTCACCATGGCTGCCTCCTCACACAGTCTCTTGCCCGTCCAGGTGCACTCACACGGAGCTGCTGGTAACTCTCTGTCCTGCCATTGCCCTCCATGGGTTGCAGGGGCACAGCCTGTGTTCTCTGACTGTGGGGTCTGCGTGGTTGCCTCCATCTTGTCCCACTCCTCCACCTTGTCTTCCAGCTCAGATTTCCATTCTTGAATAGTGATGGCAGAGATGCCAGATTGGCCCAGCCAGGCTGGAGGTGGGTCCGCCTTAGAGCCAGGGGTTGTTTCAAGAACTGCTTACTGATGCCACCACTGCAGCTCCTCCCCTTGTTACCAAGCAAAAAGCAGCTCCACACAAATCCATGACAATATTGGATTAGCATGTTTGGGTAGTACCTTGATCCAAGCCCGCTCATGTCCAGGGATATGCTCTATCACTATTCTAGCTGCAGTCTGCCAACTCTTGCATCTTTGTGATAGGTGCATTTGTGATCAGAGGCTTACTCTTCAGTGCCTCAGTTTTCCACATCTAAACTGCTTATGCAGAAAGTGCTCACCTTTGAAAGTGTTCTGGGCATAGTTGCATTATAGATTGCTTTACCGTAGCAGAATAGTACATAGCAGATACGAAGTAAGCCTCAGAATCTGAATGTCCAAGTACAGACGTTTTTAAAGAGTATTTAATAGGCTTATATAACAAAATAATTGGAGCTTGATAGCACTTCTTCTCATGTAACAAGTAAATTAAGTTTCTAAGGCTCTCCTTTCCTCTTCCCCTGGGGTATACAAACGCATTTTCATTTCTGTTTGCCAAAATGCAAGATAGTGTCCAGTACTTTTACTTGCAGTTAGGGGTCTATGTCTCACACTTTATATGCTCTATAAAGAGCATTACTTACAACTTTATTGACATCTAGTCTGAGTGTTTGTTTCTCTCCACTGACTTCCCAGTGACTCTTGGTGACATCCACAGATAACTAAAAGGAAGTGAAATTGATCCAACCAGTGCTATTTGGCTACACCAAATATAACTACAATTCATTTACTCCTTTAGTTTCTGGACAGCACTTCCTCCTTTCACTGTTTCTGTCTTGTGTGACTGACTACTACCTCTCATATTCTTAGTTCAGTGAATATGTTTGAGGCTTCTCATGCTTTGCAGCATATTTGACAGCTTTCAGAATTCTCTATTAATGATAAACTCCAAAGGTCGCTTAATTAATGATCTCTAAAGGTCCCTTCCAACCCCTACCATTCTATGATTCTGTGATAAACATTCTTTGAAAATGTTGCTTATAATGCTGGTTAAAAGTGGGGAAAAGACAATTCTTGTGTTTTCTATTGAAGTGCAAACAATCTCCACTATAAAAATAGAATCATAGAATGGGAGGTTTGGAAGGTACCTGTAGAGATCATCTAGTCCAACTCCCCTTGCAGAAGCAGGTCCACCTAGATCAAGTCGCATAGGAGCATGTCCAGGCGGGTCTTGAAGACCTCCAAGGAAGGAGACGCCACAAACCATCTGGGCAGCCTGTGCCAGGGCTCCCTCACCCTCACAGTTGAAATAGTGTTTTCTTATATTTAAGTGGAACTTTTTGTGTTCCAGCTTCATCCCATTACCCCTTGTCCTGTTGCTAGCTACTATAGAAAAAAAGGATGTCTCAACCTCCTGACACCCACCCTTTAGATGTTTGTAAATGTTAACAAGATCTCCCCTCAGTGTCCTCTTTTCTAGACTAAACAGCCCCAAAATAATTGGTCATTTTTACACAGAACTGGTAATTACTTTAGTTTCTGGTAGGGTGTTCCATTATTCAACTATTTGGAGAGCAGAAATAATGTCCTCCACGGATTTTTCGAATCACAGTATTGTTTTGGCTGAAAGAGACCTCTAAGATCATTGTGTCCAGCCTTTTTTCACCTGCGGCAGAGAAGCCTCTAGTTCAATTGCTTGTGAACTTTTTCAGTGTGTAAGCGTTTTTGTTCATTGTGTTTCATTAGCACTATGGAGTTTGCCCATACCTGTGTAGGGACTCCCTATTATCTGTCACCTGAGATGTGTGAAAATCGACCATATAACAATAAAACGTAAGTCTGTGTCTTTCCTTCATATGCTTGTGCATTTAGTAATGTCGTGGTTTAAGTCAGTATTTCTGCAGGATACCAGGAATTTAACATGTGTCCCCCTTTGTGAAGTTTTCTATTATTGTGTACAATAGTTAGGTGCATGAATTTTACACAATAGCTATGTTATACTGTGCAATATTGTCAATTGTATTTTGACTCAGAGTGTCCAAAGCATAGCAATCATGAAATTGTGATTCATCTTCAGGCTTAGTATAATTATGGGGGTTTTTTTATTTTATAAAACAAGTTCTAATTTAAAGTTTAATCTCATTCTCTTTTAATACTCCTTCTTAGTAGTGGCTAGTCGTTAGTAGTAGATATTTTTTTCCCTTGCTTTATCTGCTCCTCCATTAAATATTAAAATTTCTCTCTGTGTTTTCAACATGTAATAGACAATGAAATGGATCTTTTCAGTTCCAAGTTTATGAATTTTTGATACACTTATTTATGATCTATAAAAATGCATTAAAATGAAAGCTGCGATATTGGCAATTTGGGAGCTTTGCAGCAGCCACCTGCAGGAAAGACAAATAGATCTGAGAATTGTAAAGTCTCACTGCCTTGACACAAAATACCAGATGAGAAGCACCAAAAAGTCAGGAGCTGAGTGGGTTAGATCCCCTTCTCTGTGAAGGTAATATGATCAACACCAAGTGTTCTGGAGCCCAGCGTGGCATCTCAGCTCCAAGGTGCTATTCACACAGGTTTACTCCCTTATTGTCTCCTTAACTAACAAGTCAGCCCGAGACAGCTGACAGTGATGACAGTGATGGTACCTAGTTCAGTATCACAGAAATATTGGTAACACAACTAAAAAGAAATTTCTAGTTGTTCTTTTCAGTACAACTTATGAAAACTTAAAAATTGCACCAATGTTGATCTGTGATGGAATAATGTTAATAAATTTGAGAGCTGAGAAAAAGTGCTTGTTACATGTGTCAAAATATTATAGTCTGTCCCCTGAAACTTTAATTACTTTGTATTCACAGAGATATTTGGTCTCTTGGCTGTGTGCTTTATGAGCTATGTGCACTAAAGCATCCTGTAAGTACCCTAGAATCAGATCATTTTCATATTATTAAAAAAGGCAGTGAACAGCCTGGAGAAGCTGTCAGTAAAAGTATTAATGGCCAGCTGCTAGAATTGTTTTCAGCTTGTTTATTGATATTAAAGAATGCCAGTGTTTAATTTTTCATATTGAGTCAGTTTTTGTGCATTCTGTTGTGTTTCTACAGTGTGTATATGTTTGTATATGTGTGTGTGTATGTATACACACATCAAACATATATTTACTTTTTAATAAGTACTAAACCTTTTCAAAAGGCAGGTGAACAGTGGAAGCATTGAAGGCAAACTTCGAGGTTAAGCTTTAGACATATAATTTTACTAATTTCTATTTGAAAATATCAGCCTATTCTTACTAAAAAGTTTGAAACCCACATTTCCTCTGAAAAGAATTTGGGTCCCTAGAAGTATTTTCCTAAGGGTTTTGTTTTGTTTGGAAGCACTATTCATGTCAGAAAATAACTGAGAGAGCATCGTCAGGAAGCTGTGTTGTCCTCAGCCTGATCTGAGCCTCAGATTACCCTTAGCCTGTGAGTATTATGTGAAGAAGGAAACACAGCAGAGACTAACCCCAACAACAGAAAGAAGGATCAAATGCCTGAGCCCAGCAAAAGTTGACCTTTTGCTGAGCCTGGATGTGAGAGAAGGCAGAGCACCACTAATAGGGAGAGCAGTTGTGCAAGGTCAGCAAGTACCTTTTTCCAAGCTGGGCTATCTAGTTTGTAATTTCTGACCATCAGTATTTACTGCCCTCTTTTTATTGTTTTCATTGATTAAGTTTGAAGGCAATAGTTTTCACCAGCTGGTTGTGCAGATCTGCAGAGGACGTTTTCACCCAGTGTCTCCCAACTATTCATATGATCTGAGGATATTAATTTCCCAGTTGTTTAAAATATCACCCAGAGACCGGCCATCTATCAATTCTATTCTAAGGAAGCCATTCTTGCAGAAGCTTGTTCTCAGATATTTGCCCCCTGAGGTAAGTGCTTGTACTGCTGCTTGCTGTGAGAAAAATCGTGTATGGAAGTAGTAGAAACAGTTCTATCAGATCTTTTTTCTTATAGATAGCACAGGAAGAATTTGGTTACAGTATAATAAATAGAAGGGGTCCTTCAGTATCACAGTCTGGAACCAAGCGGATACAAGGTAATGATAATGTTGTTTAACACGAGTTCTACATTAACATTTGTTAGTTATATGTGATGGCTATACCTTTCTCCAGCAGTCTTTATGGCACATTTGGATACAAGAGTTTCACACACAGTTAAAAATAAAAAGAGAACTGCAACAACAGCAACATTCACCCCATAGCTGTTCTGTTCAGGAAAGACAACTTTCAAGACCAGTTCTTCAGCAGTGTTCAGCTAGAAAAGCTGCCATAGGAAAACAATAAAACTAATAAAAATGTGTTTTACAAAATGTTCTAGATTAGATTAAATTGTGAGAGACAGTGAACTCTACATGAATTTAGTACTCATTGGTAGGTCTGACTATGTATGCACATTCTTAGAAAACATGCGACTAAATGGTATCTTTATATGAACTGCTGAATACTTGGCATGTTTCTGGCAGTATAACCTTTTCCTAATTCTAATCCTTCCATATATCATAATTATTCCTTACATTTATCTTTGGAAGTATTAAAGTAGTTTACAAGACTTCTGGAAATAAACCTATGTAGTTACTAAACCACACTATGGACTTTTTTCTTTTTCCTCCCAAAGAAAGTTCTTCAGCAGTGTGGAAAACCATATTATTTTGGAAATGACTTTCAATGAGATTCATCTGCCTTCAGGATTAATGCAATTTGGACAGAGGCACCTGAACACCTAAATCACTTAGGCATTTTATAAAATTTCTGTGGTCATATACTCATAATTTTAATATATTTTATCAGCCATAAAAGATACTCTCACAGTCATTACTCAGGAAAGATTTAAAACTCACTTAGAAATTATTTAATCCTAGCAAGTACATTGCTTTCCGTGATTGCAGCTAACGTATTTACAAACTTCTGACTGACCAGATTTCACAAGCACTTCAGCATTGTCTAGCAATTTATAGAATACCAAGAGCCAGGCTTAGAAAGGGAATGCCTAAGCAGGTAGGTACTAATAAAATCTGAGCCTAAGGTGTGATTACGCCTCCTGTTTTCTGTTCTTGGTACCAGCCTGAAGTCAGCATTGTAGTTTATAGAAGTCTTCCATTTATTATTCAGTGTGCTTTGCAAAACTAATCCGCTTCATATCAGTGTAAGAAATCATAATGTTTTCATAAGCATGCCATGCTGAATGCCTAGGAAGGGTGAAGTATGGTGATGGTGATGAGAAGACATAAAGATTGTTTGTTACCCCAACCTGCCCATATTAGGTATATACATCCTCCTATGGTTTGCAACTACAAGATCATTAATCACGTAGAGAGCACAGAATGTAACCTTTTAATCTTTTATTGTTAAAAGCATATAAACTTCTACAAAGTAGAGTTCAGGACCAAGTTTCTCCAGAATCTGGAATGGTAGTGCCTGTGAAGAAACAAGAATTACTTCAAAGAAATGAATGGAAACCTCCTTTGAGGGAACAACGGCCTATTTTTCAGGTATTGTGCATCTGCCTTTTTATAATATTTAATCATCTTCAGAAGTCAAATTTCTGCTCTTAGAAAAGATCCTTTAAAAGTCTCCCACCATAGAAAAGTTTGTGAATGTCTTGCCACACTGATATCACGCAGCAGCGGCGAGACGATCACCTTCTCTCTATTGCTCCTATGAGATATGGAAAAGACAGTCTTGTCACAAAGTAGAAATACAGGGATGTTTCATCACAGTAAAGACTTTGAGAAATGAAAGGCAAGCTCCCACAGGCACATAATCAAAGAGATGGTGAAATGAAGTAGCATGGTGCTCCCCAGGAACCAGCAGGCGATGCTTATACTGCCCAAAACTACATCCCAGGTTCCTCTTGCTCTCACATGTCAAAATTAGACTCTCCTGGAATTAATTCAGTGCTTTAGGCTTCAAAACAATGAAGGGATTCTGGGGCAATGACGCTCCAGAGTACAAAGCCCCATGCCGATTGACTCGAACAACAATATGGGCTGCTGCTTAATGACAGGAGCTGATGGAACAGGGGAAAAAGGAGAGAAAATAGTAAGATTACATAAGCCCTGAGAAGTTAGGAAGTTTCTGGGTTGTAAGTGAAAGAATTTGGAAGACTTGCACTAAGTACACTGTGGACAGATTATATTACCATGCAACTAGAAGGACAGGATATTAATTCAAGCTTGTACTGATACAAACAAGAACAGGTGAATTAACATCCTTTAATACGTTTTCAGCCACAGATCTCCAAATTTAAGATGGAAGAAGGGCCAGAAAGTATTAGAGTACATGGCCATTATGGTCATTACTATGATAAACTTGACAACTTGCAGAGGAAAGCTAATGCACATTATGACCTTTCTCATATCAGCCAAAGATTTGAGGAATACTACAAAATAAAAGGACAAGTTGCACCTTCACCTCCACCACCTGACTGGTAAGGTTTTCTCACTATTTGTTAGTGGTGAACTGTTGTACATGTTTTGACTTGTCAGCCTTCTTGAATAGGTAACACTGAACATGGCTTATTCAATTCCTTCCCTGCTTAGTCTTTGATAGTTTTTTTTACATACATTTACTGGGTTTTTTTTCAGCTCCTACCTGTCCAGAAGTTACTTCTGAATGTATTGTCCTGATGTTTACATTTCATTGTCAAAATGTCTTGCAACTCTCAGCATTTTATTGGGTGAGAAGTAAAACACGTGCTTTTTGTAGTCTTTCTGGTTATCTCAAGGATAAACACTGTCTTTCCTTCCCAACATGATCAGAGTGATACAAAGACCAAAACCAGTTCTCCACTTGAGGGAACAGAGTGGGAGGCAGGCCATGAAAATGTGGGGTTTTTTTTCCTGCAGAGCCTGTATTTCGGTTTCAGATATAAAGACCCTTTCTCTAGGAATGTATTTACTTCAAAGCCTTCCTCTTACAAAGTAGAGGCACAACCTTTTTATTACTTTAAGGATTGCCTGGTCATTCCATGATTGGCCATTTTAGGTGTGGATGGGCTTTGAAAACCTTGAGAAAGGAAGGCAAGGGATTTTCAGTTCTCCCTACCTGCAGATCCTTCCTTTAAGGTTGACTGAATCATTAATTTTCATTCAATGATGACAGTGTTTAGGATGTTTTAGTTAAGTATCATCAGCTATAGAACACCTTGTCTAAGGTAAAAAATCAATGCAGTTTTGCTCCCTGGGGCACAAGTGGATCTAAAAGTTTGAATTTCAATAAATAGAAATCAGGGAGCTTACAAGTGAATGCTGGTTTTTTTAACACCTAAACCCAGGAGGCAAGTATTTTGAAACCGCATAAATACAAAGTTAGGCTGATAGAATTAGGCACCAAGGAGAAAGGAAAAAGAAAAGTTGTTGAATATACAACCTCCATTCTGACAATTTTCATTTCTTTTGAGGATCAGGAAAACCCGCTTTATTAACACTTTCACATACCATTTATCAAATAAAAGGTGGAGAAGGACTTTGATGCACTCTTCAGAAGGCTAATGTAACTGAAATAATTAATGGAAAGGGGAATATCTGAAGTGGCTAAGTTTTCTCTTTGTTATTTTACTCTTGTTCCATATTTATACATATTTTATACCTATTTATGTGTTTTTCTAGTACAAAGAGAGCTCTGTTTGTCATATGCGATAGAACCTATAGAGAATTATTTGTACAGAAGATAGCAGAGTCTGTGAAATAAAATGTATTGTAGGAGCATAACTTTCTCCTCTCAGGTGTGCAGAATATCTTCAAAGGCGTGTTGAAGCCCAACAGTACAAGATTAATGTGGAAAAACAGCTGGTAAGTAAATACTGAATCGTTGAATAAAATCTGTACAAGAAACTAAATGAAAATCCAAAAGATAACTGAAGTCTCTTCAACAGCAATCTGCAGCACTGAATTTGCTCTCGCAAATTCGCTGATCTGCTCTGCAGATGCTCATCTTTACATTTTATTTTCTAATACAAATCTGTAGCAATCTATAATTCTATTATAATTTTTTCCTCCAAAAATATACATTTGCCTTACTACACTCTTCAAGTGGGACAGGGAGAGTGAATTGAGTGAGCACTGAAGGAAAGGTTTCTAAATGAAAATGCCTTTACTCTCAGATTTATTTGTACATACAGGAACTGGGGCTGTTCATTCTAGAGAAGAGGAGACTGCGAGGAGATCTTATTAACATTTACAAATATCAAAAGGGTGGGTGTCAGGAGGTTGGAGCATCCCTTTTTTCTATAGTAGCTACTAACAGGACAAGGGGTAATGGGATGAAGCTGGAACACAAAAAGTTCTGTTTAAACATAAGGAGAAAATATTTTACTGTGAGAGTGACAGAGCCCTGGCACAGGCTGCCCAGGGAGGGTGGGAGTCTCCTTCCTTGGAGGTCTTCAAGACCTGCCTGGACATGTTCCTATGTGACCTGATCTAGGTGAATCTGCTTCTGCGGGTGGATTGGACTAGATGATCTGTAAAGGTCCCTTCCAACCCTGCCATTCTATGATTCTATGATCTGTAGGGACTGCGACCATCCTCTGCTGACCTATATCACAACCAAATACAGCAGCAGGAAGAAAAGGAAGAACGTTTCAAAAAACAACATCAGGACATGTCTAGAAAGAATGCAATGAAAGAGCAGGTAAATGAAATATCTTCCTTATCTACTTAAAGCTATCTTCTTAACGCTCCTTGATAGTAGTGCTCTTTATGTAAGAATTGATTCATCTGGCCAGTAGGGAAATATAAGCTGTTTTCATCTGATTCCATCTTACATAAACTGGTGAGGACTTGCACAAAAACATATGTCCATAATGATTTCATAAACTGTGACCTTAATTTTGTTTTCACTTCTGCTGAGATTAGAGGAGTTACATCACCAAACAAACTAATGTTTGAGGACAATAGATCCTCACATTTGCAAACCAGAGAAAATAGTCATATACACATTACTAATGTATATATATTGCTTGTAAGTCATACTATGACATTTAGAATGGGATATAGTTAGTAGAATGTGATGCATGCTACTTCCCTTTTTTTGTTATAACTGTTGGAGATTGTTTTATACAGAAACAATATTTGTTTCTGATTTTGCTTTTTGATGACAGAGAAAACAAACTGATATTTCTTTCCTATGTGAACACATGGAATTCAATATGACTATAATAACTTTTATGTAATGGTCAGACTTTGGAATAAAAACATACTCATCATATACACATTCTTCAGAAACTGTTGCTGTTTAATTCCACAAAGTCTGTACTAAATATGCCAAATCATGAAATTTGACTGATTTGTCCATTTGTTAAATGGCGAAATTGAGATAGACTGGCATATAAACAGTAACAGAGATGTCCTTAATACCAAAATTATCTTTTGGCCCAGTCTGAGGTTTGTGTTCTGAATCATAGGAATGTTGAAGCTTCTCCAAGAAAAGATTACCAGGTTTTGTTTTGTTTTGGGGAGCAGTTTACAATACAATAAGTATTACAGCATTTTTTGTCCTCCTTATTTCCAGTCCTCTATTTTTGGATTGCAACCTTAGCATCATTACTCAGACAGTCCTTAGGTTATTCTTGGGATTAGCTGGTTTAAATATAAGTCTACAGAAAAGCTAATATGAAACAGTCTAGAAAACTTCACAAAGGTTAATGTCTGGAAGAGTTGTAACTCCAAAGTGTCCTCTAATAAGAGTGATCAAGCAATCTTTAAAATTGGCAGTAAAGGACAGTAATCCCTCTTTCTCCTATATACACAGTTAGCTATCCATATAATATTTTGTTTAGCAAGTGTTATTTCTGTATATATTTCTATCCCATGCATGTTCTAACTTACTGTTCATCAATAGGAGTACCTGCAACAATTGCAGAAAATTCGGGAAGAATATCACAGTGATATCAAAGAGTTCAGATTGAGAGCAGGAGTACTCCAGGTACCAAAGCTCAAACACACACACAGAGTCATAGTTTCTTTTTCTTTTTTAAGCTAACACACTTAATTTGAAATTGAAATGAACGTTTTGTAAAAACGTTCCCTAGGAGAATAAAAAAAGACAAGATAAGACCTATCTTGTGAGTCAAGGGAAGGCTGAGGATGAGTCTGAAACCAAAGATACAGCTGGAACAGCAGAAGAATCACTTCAGGTATCAGTACCATCTTTTACTGTAGACAGAACTTTTTATGCAAGTGCCACATGGTCTTGGATTCACTCTCTGTGACAAATCTGAAAAACAGTAAAGCTTAAATCTCATCTGATGCTTGCACCATATGTGAAAGTCTCCCCATATTCCCTTCATTCCCTGGCACAGCTTAAATCCGTTTCCTCGTGTTCTATTATTCATTGCTGGAGAGAAGAAATCAACTCCCACCTCGCTATAACTGCCCTTCAGGTGGTTGTAGAGACTGATCATATCTCCTTTCAGCCTCCTCTAGGCTAAAATATACGTATATTCTGTTTCCAAATAGTGTATTTAAAGTTGATTTTTTTTTTCCCCTCCTTCCAGGACATGGAAGAAAATTGTAAACAAGTCAGGCTCCAGGACAAGCAAGACCAAAAAGTCTTAAAAAAGAAACATAACACAAAGGTATTCATCCTTGTTGTTAATATGTTTACATTTTTGTGTTGCATCTGTACATTTCAAATGATTGTGTTGCCATGGTAGCTCTGGAAATCAAGCTACTTGGGAGTCAGCTAATCAAAAGTGCTGGTCTACTGTTCATTAAAAGTTTCTATGAAAAGATAGAATCACTAAAAAGATCAATAAGCTTTTCTGATCATTTGAGGGAGACTCTCTAGATATTCTGAGGTAGCAGTTGATCCCTACCTACTCATCTTTATATCAAACTGCATTAGTAGTGTACAGGAAGTCACATTTACTTAAAGCTTAATTGAAGTCAAGTCAGACTGATCATTTTGTTATAAAACAGTGTTCTCTATAGTGCTTTTGAAATTGTAGAAGGGCAGTACAACATGGGATATCAGGAAGGTTTCTGACCATAAGATTATTGTGAAATGGACTAAAGGTCTGTTTAAAAGTACTACATGGAAGCAATACAGTGTTCAAATGTTCATATTGGTCAAGAACCAGCTAAGAAATCAACCCTGTATTACAAGGATTTAAGTTATTATCAAAGACAACTTAAAATAAAAGGTGGATTCAGTAACTTGAACAAAATCCAACAACTATATTTAGAAAATTCTATTTTTGTGCAATTTATTCAACTTTCATCTTGAATGAAGTGTCTGAATTTTCTTTAGGGAGGAGTAAAGTTTGAAATTAACTTGGATGTATGTGTTTCTGAGGAAGACAGCATTCAAGAAGCTGAGGTATGTTGTAGTTATATTCAAAGCATTTACATCAGTAATGTGAAGCCATGACAGTAACTCCATGATCCAGGGCTTGTTTCCATTACCATCGTCCTCTACCTTTGTTTTAATGAAGCCTCCTATTGAAGTTTTCGCTATGTCATTGACATATTGCACATATCTGACCTTTAAAAGGATACTCACTTAGAAGAAAATTGGATGATATCTGGGTCAGCCTTTCACATGATTAAAGAGGAAGGACTGTGGGTATTGAAATTTTGTAAATTGGGCTTGAAGGAAAAACCCATCTCAAAATTGAGTTAGTCTGCAAATGCCAAATTTGATTTGTAAATTGTTTTAGTACAATTGTTTAGGAGACTGAGGGGGGACCTCATTAATACTTACAAGTATTTGAAAGGTTTATGTCAAGAGAATGGGGTGCCACTTTTTTCTGTAGTGTCCAGTGACAGGACCAGGGGTAATGGACAAAAGCTGGAACACAACAAGTTCCACTTCAATTTCAGGAAGAACTTCTTTCCTGTGAGAGTGAGAGAGCTCTGGCGCGGGCTGCCCAGAGAGGGTGTGGAGTCTGCTTCGCTGGAGGTTTTCAAACCTACTTGGACATGTTCCTGTGTGATCTGATCTAGGTGGACCTCTTTGAGCAGGAGTGTTAGACTTGATGATCTTTAGAGGTCCCTTCCAACTCCGACCATTCTGTGATTCCTGTTTCTTTTTACTAGTATTGTATCCCGTAGTAAGAATAATATTGTGATGAGCCAGCTGTTATTTACAAAAAGTAAAAATCTTATGTGATTTCATTTATTAAAATAATAATTTATTAAAATGATTGACGTGTGTAATAGCTACCTCTTAAGATTTGTATTACTAATAATAAAACATAAGATCAAAAAATATTTCTAAAAGCAACATTGAAAATGTAATTTCTTTCTAGAATACATATTCTTAATTTTTAAAGCAGTGTTTTGTCATTCTGTTGTTTCACATCTTGTGCAGCTCTCTGACACTTAAATCACAATGTGACTTTTGAGCTCTGCTGCTTCACCTTTTGTTACACGATTTTCCTGTACATACATGAGAATGGCTGGCAAACACACTAAAAGGGGAAAGTGATCAGTTATTGTCTCAAATTCATTTTCTTTTGCAGAGTAACCTATATTTTTTTTCAGACACTAGATAAACTCAGTGAGACTTTAACTTTGGAGGATGGTGAGAATCTTAAGGAGGAATTGGTGGAAGTTTATGGAGATCATATGGACGGAGCTTTGGAAAAACTATTTGGATACCAAACAGGTATTTCTTGCAGAAATGCAATGCTGAGTATTAATCCTGAAAATTACAGAGGAATTAAGTAAATTCAGTAACTCCAGGCTTTAGCAAGTTTATTTGATGAGCTCTCTTTTTATATCCTATATTATAGTCACCCTGAAATCTACTTAAAATGAATGAAATAACTTTGCCTTCTCTTTTTCTTCTCCTTAGAGTCCAATGACATAGATGATAAGAAAGAAAACAGAAAACATTGGCAAGCTGGAACCCCTCAGACACTGCTGAGTTTTTTAGCTGGTGCTGATGTCACATCTGTATGTCCTACTATGGCTGAAAATGAACTTGGTAAGAAAGTTTTGGTTGTCAGTGTAAGCAGGGAGCTGCTAAGATGCAGCTATACTACTTACAGACCTTTGCCAAAATGATTCCATACCAGAATGTTCACAGGGTCTGGCAAGCTTTTAATTGCAGGACTTCATAGCAACTGAAGTTATTGCCTGTGTTATACCATAGGATGCATAGGATTCTCCCTTCTGTCTAATATTTCTACTGCCCAGACACATGAAGAGGGCTGCATTTTGTGAATCATGTGGTGGCCTGGGTAACAACAGCTAAAAATGACAGTCTATGCAACTAACCACTTTCTCTGACCTTGAGTTGATGACTAACAAGAACTGGGGCAGCCAGTTTCCAGCACTGTCCCAGAGAGTGGCCTCACACACCAGTGTTGCCACACAGTCACAAGTACGTGTTCACCCAGGTGTGCCTGTGGTGATGCTGCCTTTCAGAGAAGGCTAATGGATATGTGTCTATGGGCTTGTTTAGTCTGGAGGAGGATGAGGGAAGACATGATCACTCTCTGCAACCACTTGAAAAGAGGCTGTAGAGAAGTGGAGGTTAGTCTGTTCTCCCAAGTAATGAGTGACAGGACAAGAGGAAATGGCCTCAAGTTGCACCTGGGGAGGTTTAGATCGGAGATTAGGAAGAACTTTTTCCACTGAGAGGGTTGTTATACACACAGTCTGCCCAGGGAGATTGGTGGAGTCACCATTCCTGAAGATAGTTAAAAGGCACATAGGTGAGGTGCTGAGGGACATGGCTTAGTGGTGGGCTTGGCAGAGTTAGGTTAGTAATTGGACTTGTTGGTCCTAAAGGTCTTTTCCAAACAAAACAATTCTATGATTCTTATGGTATCAGCGAAGTATCTCCAGTGACTGCTGCAAACAAGGACCTTTTGCAGCATTCCAGTGTGCTCTTAGTGCCTCTAATACACAGAAATAACCTGAAGAGTTTGCATGGAGAGTGAGCACAAGGAAGGATATTATTAATATGTCTGTTCTTGTTCATTCTACCTGAAATGAAAGATCACAGGGTGCAAAAGAAACAAGAACTCCTTTGACACTTTTTCAGCCCCAAGAAGCCAACAAATTTGAGAGCAAGGACTGCTCAATGAAGCCTGTCCATTCCTGGGCTTAATAAACAGTTACTTGAGCCTTAAAACTGGTGTTAGAAACTTTTAGTCACAAATAGTCCAAACTATTTTTTCTCTACAATATCCATCAGATCAAATATTTAGAAAAAAAATGAGGAGTACCCCATAAAGGACAAAAAAAAAAAAGTTTCCAGCATTACACGTGAAGAAGAAATCAGTGTCAAGACTAGGAAGTCTGAATGTGACAAAAGACAGCTACAGTCATGCTTTAGTGACCTGAGAACTTGCTGTTCTTCAGCTGACCATGCTATTCTGCCTGAAGACACCCCAGAACACAGGAAGCAGTGGAAACAAACACCCCCAGGGACACTCCTGAACATCTTGGCAAAAGCAGAGTTGTCAAAGGATTCCTTCATCCGTCTTGAAGAAGAAACAGGTAGGACATTTGTCACTATAAATTCTGCAAGTTATTATTTCTTCTACCGTTGGTAGAGGGTCTGTGATGAGAACTGACAGTCTGAATCAGTTGGCAAGCTGGAGAGACATGGGCAGCCTGTCCCAGCAGCTGGCTATTGCTTTCATGGAGATAAGCTACTGCAGCCAGCAAGTTAGCAGGTACCACAAAGCTGGAGCTAACCCCTGCAATTGTTGAGGATGAAGAACACCGTAAAAAGCATTTACACAAATACATGTGTTTCTGCAGAACAGCTGTAAATTGTAGTAGATGGTGACTTAAACCACAGTAGTGTCTTTACAAGGTGGTCTATGCTGATACAGCTGACACTGAAATGAATTCAAACTCACTTACACTGCATTGCATTTCCCTAAAATAACAGTTTTAAAAATGACATTTACTTTGAATCCAAGTTGTTAGCTAAAAAGCCAGAGTATTTTCCACAGAGAGGTGGTTTAAATATAACCTAACATCATGATTTTATGCACAATCGTCAATCTACTGCATGTGCATAATTGGACAACAGGCCTTTTAAGCCAGCTAAATTGTATATGCCAAGTTTCAACAATCTTAATGGATCATGAGAAGTATCTTTCACTTGCAACTGTGCAGTCAGCACCTTCCTGCTAATTATGCCTCACATTGTCTTGTAGCATAAGAAGCTCTTTGAAAACTGCCCCATCCTGAAGGGTAAAACAGCTAAGTGAACCAGAGAAATTCCTCTCCCAAGACTAAGCTTTATTGCTTACACTTTAAAAAAAAAAAAGGTAGATTGAAACTGCTTTTCCCTAACACCAGCAGTTCATAGAGCTAAAGCAAGAGTAAGTCACACAGCTATCCCAGTTGCTGTTGCTTTTATCAGTTCCTTTTTCATTGAAATACAACTCTCTCTCAAGACCCAGTTTTGCCCTGTTACTCAAGCTGATGTTTGTGGAGTACAGTGTTACCCAAACTCACAGATTTCTATTGGATCATCTTAGAATTTACTAAAACAACAAGGTTAGGGTTGCCCATCAGTCTTTGGAAGCCAGCCTTTTTAGGTAACCATAGCTATATCCAAGCAGTAATTGTCAGTCTTTTCCAAACAGTGCTCCCCAAAGCTTCCCACTGAGAATGCCCATCCCTGTATTGGCAATTCAAACCTGCTAACAGCAGATCGCCTTTCTTTCTTAACTCTGGTAGTCCTTTGGTTATGGTCTACACTCTAGGTTCTACTAAGTAGAAGTCAGAAGCCACTGTCTAAAATGTGTGACGAAGAACAACAGAAGCAGGTATTTTACATTGTAACTTGAACCACAAAAGATTCAAGTATTTACTTATTTGCTAGTACTTTACATACACTCTTACAGTTAGCAAATACACAATTAAACATTTTTCTTCTTTTCCAGAAGGGAGATTAGCTATGTTGCCTCCAAAAGAAAACAAGGAAGATGATTCAGAAACACGCTCAGCTGTTGCTGTTGATGAAGGCAGACTTGAGCCAAGATCAGACGATGAAGACACGTAAGTTAAGCACATCAGAAGAAAAATTCATACATCATAACATTTTCATGAAATGACAGGTTGCATTGCCTAAAGCTTGTCTTCTGTTCTTTTAAATTCATAAATGAGGAAAACTGGCTTGTTGTGCAGAGTCTGCTAATTTAATCCTGTAATTTAATACACCATATGCCAGCACTGTCATTAAAAATGTTGTGCCAAGTATTAACGTGGCTTTGCAGCTCTTCTTCCCTTACCTCATAAATACAGGTAAACAGCCTCATGGAGAAAGAACAAGCAGTTCACATTATGTGTGTTGCTTGTATATTCTTTGTGAAGTGTAAACAAAGTTTCAAACACCTTGAAAGGAGAAAGGCTTGTAACAAAGATCTGTTTAATGAATACTATTGTCTTGTTTTACTTCACAGAAATTTTGAAGACTCTGAAGATGAACTCAGATATGAGCTGGAGGAATCTCTGGGAAAAGTGGCAACCTCCTCAGCAGAGAGGAGCGTGGAGCCTGTCATCCTTTCAATAAATAAAGGTCAAACAGATGAAGAAAATATGAGTTTACCTTGCAAACTAGTTGGTAACTCTGACAATGATTTAAGTGCTGATGCATATCATGAAAAAGGCAAGAAGGAAGCAAGAGCTACCTGGAGCTCCAGCACAGTTGATGCTCCAAAAATTTAACTTGCTTGAAATTTAAACCACCTCAGTAACAAAACTGAAGGGTAGATAACATTAAAAGCCAAGTAAAGCAACTGCTTTTCAATAGTGCTAAATGCTGAATTACAAGTAATAGAAGGTTGTTGCTTTCATCTTTATTATTCTGAAGTGTACGGGACATCTGTGACAACGCTTGCTTGAACAAATTTCTGACTGCATCCTCTCTTTAACTGCTTTTGTATCCTTTAAGAAAGTCTCCTAGTCAGTCTATTGTATTTCCCTAGCTCAGTTGACTCCATGTTTTAAGCAGCTCTTCCAGCTGTCTGTATCTCTGTGTACTGCCAATACAGCTTTATAATCCATAGTTTCATTTACACAGTACTGACCCTACACAGCGTCACCCTACACAGCTCAGCAGATTTATTCAGTAGCAATAAAAGGGTTTATTAGCACCACGAGAATTGTGCATTCCCCAGTTCCTAATAAAACATGGGACAGTAGGTTCTTCCAAACGTATTTTCTTCACATAAAAAATTTCATATAATCCCAGAGAGAAGGAAAAACACATTATAAAGTCTGACTTCAGCAGCTTTTTGCACTTCTCTTAGTTTGCTAAAATACAAAATATTGCTTTGATGGCTCAAAGAAGGGACTGTTTTTCCATTACTGATTCAAAAAGAGATGTCCAATTTTTGAACGTTTTGTTCACAGGGTTTTCAGTTTTACAATAAGCAGTAGCTTTTGGCTTCAATGTTCATGTTTGTGTGGCATTTAATTATGCCCTCTAATCGAGATACTTTTATTATATAGGAACAGAATTTTTTTTCAATAGAATAGGGCTGGAAAAATACCACTGAGTTGTCATACTGCAAAAGGGCAAGAAGAAACAGCTAATGTCAGGATAACTGCATCAAGTGCAATTATCACAATTAACTAAAAAAGCAAGCTAGCAAAACCACCACATCATTGACCTAAAGGAACTGCTGTAGGTAATGGCATCTCCCGAATGACAAACAAAATACCATAGAACAGAATTTTGCCACACAACAAGGGCAGCAAATTGAAAATGTGCCACAGATTCTGGAAAAAAAAATATAATCTTTAGGATACAAAAGGTGTCAAACAAAAGCATTGACTTTAAAAAAAAAAATGCAACTGTGGGTGGTGTCACAAGAGGGGTGGAGACTGAGAGTGTGGAGTAAACAAAAGAACTTACAGATGTAGTTCTGTTACCAAGGAACTACAAAGGTTCTGTGAATCCAGCAGGTTTTGCAGTGCATCCTACTGTCATGTAGCCAACACATTCAATTTTCAGGAGTGTTTCCTTCCCAGTAAAAGAAACTGTATTGCATGAAGCAGCTACCCTGACAGAAAGGAAACAAAATCTCTTTATTGAATGGGACCAAGGCATCACAGATTAGAGCTATTTACAGGTGACATACAGTCAAATATAAAAAGATAATTTTATTAATATAGATTTTAATTCACATCCATTTATTTAAATAATTGCTCCACAGATAGCAGGAATGTCTCTTCAAAGTGCTGGTCAGAAAACCTGTGCACAGAGCGACGAGCATTTTCTCTGATCTCCAGCCTTTTGTCAGGAGACAAAGAGAGGATGTAAGCCATCGTCTCAGCGTAACTGTCTTCATTTTCTGCTAGGAAGCCTGTAATCTGTCCTTCATAAGGAACCACAATATCTAATTTGGGGCCTCCAGAATTGTGAGCCAGGACAACCGTGCCAGCTGCCATACATTCAACTACTCCTGTAAAAGACACAGAACATGCTGATACAAATGTGCACTGAACCGATAGTTTCTCTTAAACACAAAATTGAAATTGGGCATCAGAATTGGTTAAGTTGTAACAGATGTTACCTGAGCTAGGTTATATCACCAGTATATATGGTGGAAAAAAAAGCATTAGATATGGAAACAAATGTGAAGATAAACACGGAAGGTAGCTCTGTGACAGAGCACTGCATGGTTGTGTTCTGCTCTGTGACAGAACACTGGTTTTCTGGTATGGTGGCAGCTGCAGAAAATAATGAGAAATTAGAGCTGAATGTAACTGTATTCACTTTCTCATTCACACCGAAGACTTCTAACAGCTCCTGGGAGAAAAGCTGACAAAGTATATTCGGAAGTTCAGTATTTTGCGGATTAACTAGTCTTTTGAGCTTCTGACAACTGTGAGACAAACCAGGAAAAATTGTTACTGCCACATCTGCATTTCTGATGGAAGGAGTTTTAGTGAAATAGGAATCTGACAGTAAGCTTTCCTCAGCCAAAAGCAGTGGGATGGGAATAGCATATAATGTATAATAATCAATTCTCCTCCGTGGCTCCAGAACAGACTTTAGAAACGACTTTAATTGCTGATTCTTCTCAGTTCTGATTTGATTTTTTACAAGTTTCCCAAGCTCAAAAATTGCCAACTATAAAAACTGCTCCAATGTTTTGGAAGGTGTTTTTACAGGTAAAAAGCCATTGGTAAAGGTTCATGGCGGTGCTGGGTTAACAGTTGGACTCGATGACCTTAAAGGTCTTTTCCAACCTGAACAATTTTAAGGTGAAATCACACTGAAATTCAAAATCACGGTGTGATTGTATCATTTGTGAGGTTTTCTTTTTAATTATTTAATTAAACTGTTTTGTGGGGAAAAAAAAAAAGATGAGAAGCCACTATTTCCATTTTGTGGCAGTTACTTCTGGGAGACAGAGTACAGTTTTTTTACACCACAATTCCTACAGACTATAAACTACTACTCCTGATACCTACCTCGCTTTTATTCCAATAAAGTCTGATGAGATTAACTGCAGTTTAGTCACATTCTAGCCGACTACAGTGTCCATCTGCCTGGCTGCACGTTTACCCTGGTGTAGGTTTACGATGGATGGGCAATCTGATATTCCCTTTCAAGGTCAGGCTGAACTAATCCAAATAAACTGAGCCCAATATCTTAACGCTGCGTGAAAGCACATTGCAGCCCTAGTCCCAGCTCCTTTCTGCTCCCTGCTATGACAGACATGATTTAATTGCTTTAGCGCAGATGCCGACTGCAAAGGGATGACCAAGAGCACCTGGTGGCATCTACATAGGCCTTACAAATAAGGGACAGGACCTGTGGGAGACTTACACCTCTGAAACAGCAGCTAGAGCCTCACAACATACAAACAGACATTTCAAACGGCAGATGAAACGATTAAAATCTCTATGCACGTCTCCACGTGAACTGTCTATGCTCACACTGCAGTCAGTGGAGCCCCACATCACAATCTGAGGCGCTTAACCTGCTGCTTTTTGAGTCTCTGTTGGGTATGGAAGGCATCAGGGTAAGGTGGAAAAACCTAACATGGGACCTTTGGGTGACCAGGACCTTGCAGGGCAACAGCTGGACAGCATCCTGGCAGAGCATCCTGGGCAGCACAGGCAGGACCAGCTGTCTGTTTGGGTCACTAGAGCATGCCCACAGTAACAGTCTGAAACCCCTACAGTGCTTCAGCTTGCACTACAGTAGCACCTAGTGGTTACTCCTCTGAACTGGCCCTCTGCCTCTGAGGAGAATGGGAGCTGGACACCTGCTTGGCATGCGGACCTCTGTTCTCAGACACCTACACTGAGAAGCCTTGACCAGGAACTGAAGCCCTCCCCAGCTGGGACAAATGGCTGAACACCGAGGGAAGATACTGACCGATCCCAAAGTGCTCGTTCCACATGGTGTGCAGGCCGATGGTGGCCTCGGCCAGGTGTCTCTTCAGCTCCTCAAAGGGAATGTTCACTCTGAAGGTCACATCGTTACCAACTCCCAGCTCTTCACAGAGACGTTTGAGGTTATTTACACGCTCTTCGTCTTGCTGGTTCCGACAGCCTCCAATTAAGGTGAGCTTCAATGAGGGCTGCTGCCCCAGTCTCTTCTCTTTCAGCAGTTTAGCAAAGGCTCTGATTTGCAAAGGATGATCTTTTTCAGGCCTGAACTGGCTGACGGAAACAATGGAATGTTCAGTGGTGCTCTTTTCCTCTTCCAGGGGAATATCCAGGAAGGTCTGAACGTCACAGGGTGGGTACACAACACTAGTGCAAGCCCCAGCTCTCCAGAGGGAAAGGATGTGATTCAGCGTCCAAGAAGAATTAACCATAATCACATCACTGCAGGAACCCACCAATCCGTACGTGAAAGCAAACAGGTAGTAGTAGACGAGTTTCATTTTGCTAAAAAGAGGATTTTCTGTAATGAAGGCTGCGTTGTTAAACCTGGTATCCTGATTCCTAACCACAGAGAGCATGTCCGTGCTGATAGTGGGATAATGGACATAGCACCCAACGCGACAGCCTCCTAAATACTTAAAGAGGGGAAGCGTGAAGGCATAACCCATTGAGTCAATATAAATATCAGGAACACACTTTAGAAGAGCTTCCCAGCCGAGAAACACTGATCCTAAACTTTGTCCCAGCAAAGTGAAGTGAGGGTAAAGAGACGCTTCCACAAGGTAGCGTTTCTCTAGAAATACAAACTTCACAGGATGAGTTAATTTAATATTGAATCTTCTGAAAGCGCCTTCTACTATTTCTTCCCCCGTGGCGTCTCTGTCACCAGTGTAAACAACACACGTTACGTCTCTGTACCTGCAAGAAGAAACAGAACCAATTTTGTACGCTCTTCTCTTCACATTTCTTCCTAGGAGACTAAAAATATTATCCATTCAAAATTACTCAAAGGGTATGTAAGAACAAAAGCCTGCCTAGCTCTGCAATGACTTGAACCAAAGCACTCCTCTCCTTATATTTCCAGGTCTTTTTCTGATCTGCAGAAAAACGTTTGGCTGAGGGCTTGATGAATATTTTTGAGTAAAACAGAGGAACTCAGTACTATTCTACTGACTTAAGAACACCTTGCCTTATGTTAGAAGATGTCTGTCTAGTGCACAGCACGAGTAAAATGCAGATGACTCTGCAAGCCACTGGATGTGTCAATGTTAAATCCACTTCAACTATTAACNGCCACAGCAGGAAAGATGAAAATCTAGGTAAAGGGATGAAGTGGAAAGGTGCAACCAGGTAAAATTCAGAGGTAAAAGGAAGACAAAGTAGGGATTGTTAGAATTGTTCAGGTTGAGAAAGACCTTTAAGATCATTGAGTCTAATTGTTAGCCTAGCACTGCCATGACCCAGTAGAATAATGATACCCATTTAAATATGTACAATGCCAAAATATGTATAGATTGCAGCATCAGTAGCTAAGAATGAAACACGGTGTTTGATAATCATATATGCTTACTTTTTCTGGAGCGTTCTTATGGCACACCACAAGACTCTCTCTCCTCCACCACCTGCATTGCAATAAGGGTGAAAAAAGGCAACCACCAGTGGCCTATTTCCATCTTTTCCTGCTGAGATCAACTGTTTTTTCCTTTGTTGTATCCAGAGCCGGATTCCCCACAGTAACACCACCAAGCAGACACACAAAATTCCACTTAGAAATAACGCAGGGATTAACAACGAGCCCAGCAACCTGAAACAAGCCAGAAATTTTAAAATACAAAATTGCCTTCCGGAAATACTAAGCATTAGATGCAGAGAGAAGGGCTTATAGCTACACGAAGCTCAACAGTCCTTAAGTCCTTCTAATCTTAGAAACCATCAATACCTGTGCAACATTTAAACAATTATGGGGGGGGAGGAGAGAAGTCACTGTTCCACAAAGATTTTGGCCAAGATTCCCCAACTGTTACCTCACAATCGTTTACTCATGCCAGAGATCTGTATTTATCTCCATGTGCTATATACAGCAGAAAAGCTGCACGCAATCTGGCCAAACACAACCAGCAACGTGATGCCTAAATAGACCTGGAAGCTTCTTTCAGTCCAGGCTGCCGTGTGTGGCTTGTCTGAACCTGAAGCTTCCTCGGTGCACTTGGGCCAGCCTGCAGCGTGTGACCCAGAGCCTGCTTTCCCCATTCCTGCGGGATCCTGAAGGAGACGTGTTTCTCTGCTCAGAGCCCTCCTTCCTCAGGTCTCTGAAGCACCTCCTGACAGGGTCCTTTCCCCTCTGCTCCTGGACCCGCGCGACGTGCCACGGGCTGCGAGTGTGACAAACGCCGCGCACTCAGCACTGACGCGCCAGGTTAAGGAAAGCGCGGCTGTTTGTGGGGTGAGGACGCGGCTAAACCACGTTATGGAGCCACCCAGAGCCGGCGGCAGAGCGCGGAGCCGGGCAGGGAGGGGACCTACATATCCCCCCCCCCCCTTCACCCGCACCCTCACCCGCACCCAGCCCCACGGCGACCGCCTCGTCTCGCCCTGGCGGGGGGGGGGAGGGTGTGACGCCCGGGGAGGCTCCGGGCTAGGAAGCGGCTTTGGAGAAGCGCGGCCGCGGCTCGGCTCGGGGCCGCCTTGTGCCCTCCCCGCCGGCCGCCGGCACGCGCCGCGCCCCGGTACCTGAGGAGCCCACACACACACCACCCGCCCGCCACCATCTTGCAGCGGGGCCGCGGCGCCTTTCCGGCGGAAGGAGCGCGCCGGCACGGGACGGGACGGGACGGGACGGGACACAGCGGCGGCGCGGGGCCCGGCCTGAGGGCGGGCGGCGGAACGAGCGCCGCGGCGCTGGCGCGGGCGGACAGCGCCCCCTGAGGG
>WBNH01007284.1:40584-94366 GCA_013401255.1 Urocolius indicus
GCGGGATGCGCCGTGGGGAGGGTGGGATGCGCCGAGGGAAGCGCGGGATGCGCGGTGAGCGGCGTCTCTGCGACCAGGGGGTTTATTTTTTTGTCTGCATCCACGTGCAAATGTCATCGGTAAACAGTGCCCTCTGCTATGGCCAGCACAGGATGGTGTGTGATGTCCTGCACGTAGGTCCGAGGGCACGCGTCCCAAGCACCTCTCCGCCCGGTGCCCTCTCCAAGGATCCCCCGTGAGCGACAGTTCCCGCTTGGACAACGTCCCTGACTCACGCACTTTGCCTCCTGCTTTGCCTGGTTTGGGGAGCGTATGCACAGGCCCGAGGATTCGTGTAGGGACAAGATGGGACGCTGCTGGATTTTAAAATGCTACTGATGGCCACGTGTCATTAAACACGAAGGTTTTTGTGTTTCTAAAATGGCAGAGAAAAAAAAAATATGCAAGCAGCTCATCCTGACGTCACGGATGCTGCTAAGGGTCGAGTGAAACTGCCAGCCGAGGAAGGGCTTACACAGAACAGGCCAAAATGCTTCTCACTGCATCCTTAGATATCTTTTTTCCCCCACCACATTATGCTTTGATCCGGATAATGTGGTCTCTACTCTTGCAGGGTTGAAGCTGTCCAAAATTTGAGGGCATTTCTAGCATACTTTCTGCGAAGGAGACCTCTCTAGAACCTATGATCTTTCATTCTCTTTGAGGTCAGTGTGATCTCTTTCATGTCATAAATACCTGTGCATTTTGAGGTCTTGAAGCTGTTAGGGATGTTTATGAAGGTCATCTCGTGTCTTCTTTGTCAGAGAGTGCTGGCTGGAAAATGACGAGCCATTAGTTTATTTGGCCATTGTTGTAGCCCAAAGCAGAGAGGCAAAAAGTCTCATCTGCAGTAGGAGTGAGAGGAGTTCAGCTTAAGAAATGATTATTTGAATCTGACCTGACTGGGTTGAGTTTTCCGCTTACAAAGACTTATTGTGTGTGAATGGAACTGGAAATGTGTCAGCTTCTCAAAGTTAGAATTGTATTGGTTATTTTACTTGCATTTTTATTTAAATCACTCCGTTGTCCCAAATACCACTGGTTATAGCTTTTAACAGAGCATCTCTGCCTTTACGTAAGCAATTAAATTGGAAGAGTTCTGTTGGGAGGTCCAGCAGCATGACCTAACATTTTATTTCTGAACCAACAGCTCTCATAAGCAGGGTGCCACAGGCACTGGTTTCTCTCCCTTAATCTTTTTCCTCTTCCGTGGTAGAGCAGTTACCTGAGGCACATGTGGGGTGTTTGCAGAAGAGATTGTTTGTTGGATTCACATCTCTCAACTAAAGACACCTTTTTTGCAATGTCAGCACTGGAAGATAATTGCCTGGGTTCAGAGAAGAGGCACAGTTCTTCTAGGGAACAAGAAGTCTGATCTATTATTTCAGATGGCAAAATTTGTGTCCCTGCTGGCTTGAAGAGGAGCTTATGACTGCTCCCTTAGAAGGTATGAATCTTAGATTGTGTGTCATTATGAAGCTGAAGGATCACAGGCTAGCCATAGCTTAATTGAGTCTTAAGTAGTGCTGAAGAGTTCCAAGAAGCAAGAAGATTAATTAACGAGGGAGACTCCTACATACCTGGCTTTTGAGATGCCTGTGTCATAAATGGCAGATGCAATGGTTTGGGTTTAGATTAATCTCTCTTTTTGGTAAATCATACAGCAAAGGTACTCGGAAAAGCCTGTAGTTTCATGTGGCTAGAATAGCAGAACTTAATCTTTCCACTGAAGGCTCATTGCAAGGTTACTTGTACTGAAATACTTCAGCCTCAAGTGTCAGAAGTATGTTTTAGCTTCAGCCCAGCAAAATATCTTGTTTTTCCTCAAACCACCTAATTATTTGTTGGAAGTTCCCCAAGTCTCCTATTAATGAATGCAAACATCTGTGCATTTCTCAGGTGGAAAAACCCAAATGACTACTTTGTGCAGGCAGAATGGAAACACACTGCCTCCCGACAGTATACTGTATTTGCAGTACATGAGCTTTCCGGCAGGGCGAGCCTCAGACTTGATTCAGCTCTAGAGCTAAGCATGCTCTGCGTGCTCAGCGTTGCCAGCCTGGGACAGAGGTCTGGCATTCTTCTGAAACACGGAAATTTTGGCACGAGTGCAGATAGACTGTCCAGCTTTAGTGCTGCACAGCATATACAGTCACATCATTTTGCGAGTGACAGCAAACGGAAGGAGTTGTTGGGAGAACAATTCATAGATACTGTTCTTGTCTTGCTTGGGCTCTCCCAGGAAAAACAGATAGGGGAATATTTTTTTTTGGTAGGAACAGCCCTCTCTGATTTACATTCCCCTCCACCTTTTGTTTGTTTTGTTCGTTTGGTTTGTTTTTAAAGCTTCATGGCCACTTCCTTTCCACCTGCAGTCATTTCTTGATGAGTATTTTCAGGTTGAGTATGCCAGGGAACATGACGTTTTTGCAGGCAGTGTGTTGTAGCTCAGGCACGTTGTAATAAAGCATCTGCATAAACAAATCGATATTCTGGGTCTGGATAACTTTTTTCAGATCCTTAAAAATGCTGAACTGGGGAAAATAAGAGTTCTTCACAACAATCAGGTGAGATAGAAATGGTTGTGATGAGAAATTGCAGTGCATCTGCTTGTACTCTGCTTGGTTTACATGTTTAGATGTGTCTTGGGTTTTTTTTTCTTCCCCAAACCTACATGAGATGCTGTAGACACAAACTGTCCCACAAGTTCAAATGATAATTTTGAAACCTCTGCCAATCCTGGCACAAATTCCTCAGACCTGACTTTGCAGTCAGAAGATGTTTGGTTTGACGGTCCCTGTTTCTTCTGCAGCTATTCCTATGTATTTGTAGTCACCTCAGATAGTTTTCTTCTCATGGAAGTCTATTTTTGTTGTAGAAGCAGTGATCACTCACCTGTAGGGGGAAATCTGTGTGATGAAAACTATATGAAATAGTTTCCTCAGTTCTAATGATTTATAGTTCACAGATTGGGTTGAGTTTGGCTGAGATCTCTAGAGGTCATCTTGTCCAAGCCCCCTGCCTAAGTTGGGCCCCCTAGAGGCAATTGCCCGAACCCATGTCCAGTCAGCTTTTGAATATCTCCAAGGATGGAGACTTCACCACCTCCCTGGGCAATCTGTGCAAGGGCTCAGTCCCTCTCATAGTGTTTCCTGATGTTCATGTGGAACCTCCCGTATTTCAGTTTGTGCCTGTTGTCACTGAGTACCACAGGAAAGAGCCTGACTGTCCTCTTTGCACTCTCCCCTCATATATACATTGATGAGACCTTCCCTGAGCTTTCTGCAGGCTGAACAGTCTCAACTCTCTCAGTCTTTCCTCACAGGAGAGGTGCTCTGGTCTCTTGGTCATCTTAAGTTGTCTTATTTTTTCTATAGTACATCTAGTGGTAATTTAAAAAGGCATATTAATACTTTCTTTAGTTGACTTGTCTTTAATCACAGTCTCTTCAGCTTCTGACGTGAGCAATGTGAAAATCGTGTTGCTGGCAGCCTCACAGACTGCAAGGGATACCTTTAACGTGTGAATGTCCCACACAGACTAATAGAGCTGTCACCACTTCCCCACCTTCATGCATATGTAGCAGAAGATACTGTATGCACACATTCAGGGGCTTGGCAGGAACTTCAGCAAGAGCAGCAGCGCTGAGCTCTCTGTGGTGTTCCCACTCCAGCAGTGAGAACGCTGTGAAAAGCCTTGTCTGTAGGAATTCCACGTGGCTGACATGCCAACAAAATTAAACCAGGTTTGTCACGAAGCTGGCTTTGTTCTCACCTTCCCACAGACGGAGCAAGTTTTTCATCTTTTGCTGCCTCTGTAAGCAATTCTTGTCCCGTTTTCATGGCTTTCCCCTTTAAGGTCCTTACCCTGAAGGAAAGAAAATCTGTGCAAACAGGCCTTCTGAAGTGAATGGTGTTGGGAACAAGGCGCAGAATCCACTCGCGGTGTGTTCTCTGCAAGGCAACTGAGATGTTTCTAAAGTACACTTTTGTAACTCTCATCCTCTCATACTCCACATCCGATTAACCTCTGGCAAGTAATAACACAAAGAAACAAGGATTAATAACATGTAAGGATATTCCCATGACAGTCATGTGGTCTTTCATCCTTTCGTGTACAGCTGGTGACTCTCTCTCAGAAACACGCACCGTGTAGCACTGAGTCTTACGCAGGGTTGCTGTCTTAGCTACCAAAATGCTTGGGACTGCTTTTAAAAGCAGAAGAAATCTTAGATCGTTCATATACACAGTAAGTTGTTCTTTTCTTTTTGCACGTGTCTTGTGATAGGCTGTTGAACGTTACAGGACATTTGTTCTTCATTGCATGGTAACAGGAGGCAGAAATAAAGTTGCACCGGTTGTGTGCTAAATACTGGTGAAGCTAAAAACAAATACTGGAAATAAATCGTGGCACTAGTAGAGCGAGGGTAAAATGGCACGGGGTTATTTTTGCTGATGTGTTGAAATAGCAAGGTTGCTACCTACAGGCCATTCTAGTAGGAAAAATCCTTTGCTGTCGTTTTTACTTTTGAGATAGATGTTCTGGGGCCTGGGTGCTCGTACTATGAGCATAAGGCTGCCCTTTTTATTTTCTGGCAGAAGCAATGAAGAATTAAGAAGCTTTGAATCTACACAGAAATTTTTGCAAGAGCTCCTACAAACCACGTTTATTTGTATCACCAGGCAATTTAATCAGGTTGAACCTGTAGCTTGTGATTAACAGAAGATTATTTTCACACAAATTGTCCCAGCCAGGCAAAGACCACATAGGACAACAAATTAGTTCCACTGTTGGAATTTAGTCCTGTAGTCTGTGCCAGTGTTTTAACCTCCCATGAACACTTCAATCGGTTCTAAAGAGTCATCAGCAGGAAAAATCAAAATGTCTACCATATTTTAGGGAAGGAAATGTGCTCAAGCATCTCAGAGCACATGCAGAAATGAGTAGCCCTACTGATAATATCACCAAGCTTGCAAAAAACCCCATGTAGACTCACCTTAGGTCTCAGCTTTTTCACCTGGAAGTTTTGGATTCTTGGAGGGCTGGGGACTATTTTTGAGGGTGTGTAAGAGCAGACTCAAACCCTTCTTGCTTTTTTGTCTGCCTTATATCAGATGCTTACGTCTCCATAGTGATCTACACCTGCACAGGACATGAAGGGGTCATAAGGGACCAACTCTTTCACAGTCATACTGTAACATCTGTGTTAAGTTTCAACTGTGAGACTGCTCAGGTAGCTGCAAAACTTCACAGTGTGAAATTCGGACTGAGGTGGGCACTGCCATCATCAAACTTCAAAGTGTTCATGTATTGAAAAAGAAATGCTGTGCACTGACTTGTTTGAAGTGCGTTTGTGCCCACGTGTTTGTGTGTGCTCCTCTTTGCCTGTGTCAGGAAGCAAGGGAGAGTGCTACTTGGATGAAAATTCAAACTGTTTCACATGAGGCCAGGATGAGGCAGGATTTGCATTCTGTGCTCACGTCTGGCTCCTTGGCACTGATCAAGAAAGGAAAGGAGCCAGAAACTGGCTGCAGAGCAGGACAGAAGGGAGTTACATTTATTGGAGGAGACTGTTTGGCTAGTCCAGACATGAGAGATGCAGACACTGTGCCTCGTCACCTCGTCTGACTTATTTCTATTCTGGAGATGAAGAAAGCTTGAAAGGTCGGTGATTTTCCCATGGGATGGATTCAGTCAAAGATTCTCTTCTGGGTGGTGAACTAAGGCTGCTTAAAAGTAGATCCCTGTTTCAGTACCTTTTCTTTCAAAGAGCAGAGGTATCAGGAGGGAATGACAAATGAACTGAGCCTGAATTTCCATGGATTAACATCTGTGCTTCCTAGGAACTGAGAGCAGTTAATAAATCTCAGAAGGTTGCTCAGCAACTCTCAGGATAGTTACCTCCTTTTATACTGAGCTGCAGACGCACTGGTTTTGACTAAATATGTCCTTGAAAGAAACATTCTTTGTCTGGAGAACAGACTAACGTGAACTCTGGAAATGACAGGATTGCTGAGAGCTGAAAAAAACCCTCCATTTCACTGTCAGAAAGCTTTTTTATAATCTCTGTTTCTCACCATTGCAGGCTCCCAGGAACACTTTCTTTAGGAGCAAAATGTCTCCAGTTTCCTCTGTGTGCTCATGGCAATAAACAAACACTGTTTTTACAGTGAGTTTGAGTTGTGATGAACGTGCCACGGAAAACAACCAGAGAAAAGCTATCTGCACATGGAAACAGGATTTTAGCTGCATGTTTCAATCCAGGTGTTAAATACTCAGTTAAAAATGTCTGTAAACAGAAAGAGTTTTACTCTGTATTGCCATTTCCCTTAGATGTTTTTCAAAGCATCCGTTTGCATGGAAGAGATGATGTGAAATTAGTAGCAGTTTCTTGTGTGGATACTTTCATCCCTGACTATCACTTTAGTTCTGACATTTCCGCCTGAATTCTTCCCCACTGCTTGTTGTAGGCTGCTGATGTTATTTGATGTAGTAGGGAATTATTATCAGGTATTCCAACAGAAACAAAAATAACAGTGAGTATATTTTCCTGTTTGTGGGTTTTTTTCTTTCTCTGTTGAGTTTCTATAAGCCTCTGCAGTGAATCAGTATGGATCTAACCAGGCAAGCTCCACATGTTCTCATGGGCACTTGGAAATATATTTTGACCGCTGATAGAAACTGGCACGTCCCTGCTTGTGGCTCTTGCCTGAGGGTTGACTGTAAGTTTATGCGAGATACTAGACCTGGATAGGACAGCTCTGTAATAATAAGTCCTAGTCCTGAAGAGCAAATAATTAACAGGATATTTGTAGAAAAATAAGTTAGCTAGACAGCAGCTCACACACATTACAGTTTGGATCTCTGGCAACAGGGAACATCAAAGCCTCTGCTTGTGTGCCTGTAGTGCTCTCATCAGAGGTTTCCCTCGTCACTTCTTGCCCTGCCTTGGCAGAGGAAGTCAGCCGGAGAGCTGGCAGATTGTCCATCTCCAAATGGGGCAGAAAACCCTGCCCGAGGGCAGCAGTGGAGTTAGGGAGGCCCTGCTACAGCCCCTCCTGTCCCTTCAGCCCCACTACGAGGTCATTGGGCACAGTGAGCATTACCCCGGTTTGTTTGCTCACGGGAGGGCAGCATGTGGCAGAGTCCAAAAGGGCAAGCAGTGGAGGGCAAGTGAGAAGGGTTTTTGTGTCAGCTTGGCTTGGGCTGCCTGAGCCTCTGTGGCTGCTGGGCTGCCTGAGCTCCTTGTGACCTGTAGGGCCACCTAAGAGATTGTCTGCTCGGCAAGGGTGAGATCACAGGGAAGGCCCAAACACCCTTACGCCTTTTTCTACCCTGTAACTGCAACCAGTCCACAGAGAAAGGAAGGAAGAAAGGAGTAAAAAGAACCAAACAGATGATGTAGAAAGAGGAACTCCTTCTTCCCAGACAGAGTTTTGCCTGGAACACCAAGAAAGCAGATGGAACTTTGCTCAGGGCTCTTGTGTGGGAGGAGCCTAGGTGCTGTAGGAAGGAGTGCTGCTTTCAAGCTGACTTAAGGATTTAGGAATTGCTGGAAACTCCTCCTTCTGAACAGAGGTGGTTTCTGCCAGGATAAGGTAGCCAGAAACAACTGTTAAGACAAACTGAATTTAGGCTTGCCTTTACATATCTAGCCTGTCCTAACAAAGGCAGTGTTTGTATTTTAGACATGGCATCTGTAATGCAATCACAAGATGCTGGGTTGTGTTTTTTTTTTTGTCTTGAAATGAAATGGGATGAAATATCCTTTTATTCAGAGGCTGAGCAGTTTGACTTGAGATTAAGCACTGGCTATAGAACCAGAAATACAGGCTTACATCAGAGTTACTTTTCATTTCTCTGGGTAATTTTTCTTCTTCTGTGTGTGCTTTACAAATATGATGTCATTTACATTATTTACATAGTGTCAGGTGTCTCATCAAAGTGAAATCTCTGTCTCTAGCTGTCAAACATAACCACAAGAATGATTTGAAACAAGTGCTGGCAAGGAACTAACAGTAAATCTAAATGATGTCGACTGTACAGCTGGAGACAGTTTAGAGGACATCTATTATATATGGAAGCCACTTAAGGGATGGGCTTACAATCCTGATCTGTGTAGAGGAAAATTTAATTGTAGATTTGGCAGGCCATCTTAGGGTCTGCCATCAGTTTGCCTGCCACAGGGTAAATGTCTGCTGACTTTTGGAAAACAAGAATCAGCCTTCCAATTTACTTGTTCAATTTACTAGTTCAGAGACTTATCACTTAATTTATGCAAAAGAAGTGTAAAAGAGACTTTTAAAACCCCACAACAAATACTGAGAAATTTACAAAACAAAACTAGAACTAAGATCTCGAGTCCTATTTCTAAACGTGGATAGCAAATGTGGCTTTAGCAATGGCTGATACAGTTGACAAGTAACAGGTTTTTCTGACTTCTCAAATCAGCCTTTAAAAGTAGTTACTTTTGCAGTATCTCTCAGGTCACATTTGAAAAATTGCAGTGAAGATGGATAAAATGTGTGGCCTTTTGCTATCTATGGCATTCAAAAAAGCTTTTGCTTAAGCTTCACAAGCCAAAACCAGCTTTGAGCAAGAGGAAATGACGGACTATGTCAGAAAATTAAGTTGGAAACACAGAAATGTAAGTACTGGTTTTGTTGTGGCGCTTCCTGATGAGTTCTGCCAGCATTCTTCACCTGCTAGGTGAATGAAGGTTGCTGGAGATCTGGACTCAAATTAATTCATGCAGATTGCAATTGTTCTTTGCACTTAAACCCTGACCTAAAAGGTGTGCCTTTTTTTCCTGTAGTAATATGATCAGCCTGGTAGTTTCCAGGTACTCGAAAACAAATTCCTGCAGTATAAAGAGGCGGATAACAAAAATTATCATAATGAAACCAACCCTGTTAAAAGCAGACAAAGTACCAAGTCCATACAATTTGCAGTCATATTACAAGCTGTGGAATGAAAAAAACCCCTTAGGACGTGCTTTGGGGCCCTGTTGCAACAGAGAGGCTCCGTTCAGTTTTTGCTGGTTTAGGGCAAACAAACCTTTTTTAAATATTTAGAGAAGATTGAGCCTGCTTCCTGAAAAACTGAAGCCAAAGTCTGAGCTGATTTGATTTGAAATGAGGCCATCAACTCTTAAGCAATTTTGTTCATGGCAGGTAGGAATTCGATTCCTTCTATTTCAGAGTTATGTACTGTTTCCTCTTCTCTTATAGCGTAAGAAATAATGTTACTTATGATCATGTTGCTTCTTTTTCATCTGTTGAAAGAAATGTGTATACCATTCATACTATAGAAAGGCTTATGTATCCAATGGCTGCCAGTTTTCTTAGGACTGCAGACAAGAGTTATTTTTCTGATTTCATGGCTCAGAAGTACAAACAAATGTAGGTTAAGAGGGGGTTTTGTTGCCTCTTCAGTGCTACAAAGGTATGGCCTTTTAAAACTTATTTTATGTAAAAAAGTATGTCTGTCAGTTTGGAGAAGACAAGGATGTAGTTAAGCGCCATGAGCCTGACAAAGCTTCCACTGAACTTTCAGCTGCAACTGAATAACTTCATGGGGAAAATACGAGGCTTGTGTTGCTTAGTGGGACTGAAAAATGACTGCTGAGCGAGCACAGGGATTTGCTTGAAGAAAAAGTGCATACCTTTACAATATACTTCTCTTTTGGTTAAAGAGGACACTGACAGAGGAGAAATAGTTGTTTCACGCAAGGGCTGGGTGTTTGATAGGTTTACCTGCCTCACCCCCTCAAGCAATGTTGTTAACAACTTGATTATAGCTGTGAGTTACCAGCACTGTTGTTTGTGGTGTTACTAGGAGCTTTGCAGTACTTTGCTTCCCTGCCCCCACCCCGCTTTGTTTTGTCTTCAAGCTCCAGTTCCTGCAGTTGCATTATATATGTAAACACCAAAATCCATCTAACTCTGTTACTTTGGGGAAAAAAAAAAAATCATACATTTTACCTGACTGCATCCTGAAAACAAATTCAAAAGACCTCAAAATACTGTGGAATTGCTTAGGTTTTAGCCTCATATAATTGTCTGCATGCCTCAGGATGGATTAGATTTCATTGGTTTAATATGATACCTGAGGAGGAGAGCAGGAAAACAATTAACATTCAAAGGCAGACTGGATTTCTGTAGTGATGTATTAATACTAATACATCCCTCTTTGCATTGACACGTTGTGCGTGTCTCTGAACCGGTTCCTCTTGTCTGTCTATCAGATTAAGGCAACATGACTCCTTTACTTCCAGGCCTTCAGTTTTTTTCCTTGATCCCAACTGTCTCATCTTTCAAGGAATTGTTAAGACTATTTTAAGATGCTTTCTTTTGGCAAGGAAACAGAGGGATTAGATTCAGGCCAGAACATCATATCAAGCCAGGGTTGAATGCACCCAGGAAGCATAATTTACCTGAAAACACATAGTTCTCGTGTATTTATTATTCTCTCCGATAGTAGTGGGTGATGTAAAGGGGAAAGCTTATGTTTTACCAGCTCCTAAGGTTTCAAGTCAAATAGATTTACTTTTCTTGGGATGGTCTGCATTTTCTGACATTAAAATGTAAACATCTCTGCCTGTCACCGGCAGAGAGCTGTAAAGGCAGTGGGCCTGTTTTCTATATAAATCTCACCCAAATCTTATGTAACCAAACCCGAGTGGTTTTTCTTGGCAAAACTCCAAAGCTGTGAGAAATCTAACCTGGAACCAGGGAATGATACTGTTATCAGATGAGATGGCCAACATTGCCTTACTTAGTTCAGCATTAACTAAAATGCTCACCCCCAATTCACAGCTAACACAATTAGCATCAACTCTAAGGAGGAAATTAATTGAGCCAAATAAGGAAAATAAATGTGGAAACCAGTAGCAATCTATCGGAGTTCATCAACAGGTGATCACAGAGTTAACTCCAGGCAGCAGCAACCTTGCTCTCCTGGCAGAGGTGGCCACCCTTGAGGTGCTGACATTGGATCCCTTCCTGACCCGTGTCCTGAACTGTAAGAGAGATGTGGAGGGATTGGGATGGGACAGGACCTCTGAGCTTTCAGTCTGGTTTCTTAGGGTACATGGAAATTGTTTAATGTTAGAAGATGCTCAGCTGCTTCTGCTTTGCGAGGGGGACGTCTTCTCCAAGAGCTGCTTGTAACTCGATCGGCTGCACATCAAACTCAGTTTCATGGGTCATTGCCATACAGCTCTGCCTAAGCCCACAGCTCAACTAGGTCTTTTAAATCAGCCAGGCTGGTTGAAATATATCTTATGCCCTTTTCATCTGAAGAACTAACTCATTTTTTTTTCCCAGCCAAATAATTCTTTTTAATGTGGGTAATTGTCTTGTAAATTGAACACGTTCAAACCTGTGTGTTTCTTCTCTACCTCCAAATCAGTAATCGAGACTTTTCCAAAGACAAATGGCTTTGGGGCATTAAGTAAGAACTTGTCTCTGCTGCTTTTAGAGTTGCTCAGAAGTTGGAGGCAGAAAAAGATGTTTGAGAGGAATCAGATGCTTACTAAACATTTCTTTGTTCTGTCAGCCTAAATTGAGCTTTGCTGCTAAACCTGAAGTGAAGAATTAAAAACCCAACTTGTTTTTACAGTGTGTTTTGTCACATGATACTTTAGTACATTATTACTTGTAGAAACATGTTAGGTAGGGCTTGGGATACTTTTAATAGTAAAGATACTGTCAGAGATAGTGAATCAAGCACATACTCCTAAAATAATCTGGAAAAAAAAGACATTGTAGTGAAATGTTTTCACACAGGTCAGATTGTATGATTTTCAATTTCTTATTTCAGAACCAGTAATTCCTTAAAATATTTCACCTTTAACAGAGTTTTCTTTATCACTAGAAAAACGGTCCAGCTGAGGTCAGGTGTGTTTTCAGTTGATTTCATTGGTAAATACAGAACAAACACAGATGCTTTACTCTTTGGAGAAATACTCTTTAGAAAGGCCATTTCTCAAAATGTTTTCAAAACAATCCTTTCTGAATTTTCGTGTTGTCACCAGTCTCCTCTGTTAGGACAATGACACAAAGTGGTGCAGCAACAGTATATTGAGCTTCCCTTTGTTGGCATTCCCTTCATTCCCTTCATGTTTTTCCAAAGATGGTTCTTAATTCTGGAGTCTGTTGACGGTGTGAGCTGAGCACAAGATTCATCTTTGTGGGGAAGTTATGACAGGGAGCCAAGCTGGGATGCTCATGTCCCGCATTGGTGGCTTTTTGGACCGCTGTTGTTGTGGTAGGGATATGACTGAGGTACCTCTGCTTTTGGAGGTAAAAAGAACCTGAATATGTCCTGCCAGACAAGTGGGGCAACTGCCATTTGTTCCCTCAGGTTTCCATGATGTGCCAGAGATATGCTGAGATTCTAACTCTGTGTGCTAAACTCTGCATAGCAGCAAAGTTGACAACTTTATCCAGCAAGTCCAAGAGATTCTGATTAAATGTAAAAAGCAACTATTTTAAGGCTTACCTGTGCAGGGAGGTCCCTGCATAGCCAGGGAGGGGGTGAACTGATGACACATTGTCGTGGTTTAACCCCAACCAGCAACTAAGCACAGTGCAGACACTCACTCAACTCCTTCTCTCTCGTAGTGGGAAGGGGAAGAGAGTCTGAAAAGAAGTAAAACCCATGGGTTGAGATAAGAGTGGTTTAACAACTAAAATAATTAAAATATTATAATAACAGTAATAAATAATGACAGTAATGAAAAAGAATATAGCAAAAAAAGAGAGATAAATAAAACCCAAGACAAGTGATGCACAAAGCAATTGCTCACCACCTGCTGACTCATGCCTGAGCAGCTATCCGCCTTTCCTGGCCAATTCTCTCAGTTCATATATTGGTCATAACATCCTATGGTATGGAATAACCTTTTAGCTAGCTGGGGTCAGTTGTCTTGGCATACTCTCTTCCAGCTACCTGTGCACCTGTTTGCCAGCAAGGGCATGGGAAACTGAAAAGCCTTTAGTAACAGCTAAAACATTCCTGTGTTATCAGCATTATTCTCCCACTAAATCCAAAAGACAGCCCTGTACCAAAATTAACTCTACCTCAGCCAAGATCAGAACACACATCACCAACTATATAATATAAATTCCCTGCATAGGCATTCTTTAGGTGCTCCTGTTCAGGAGTGTTTTAAGAAGTGGACTGCACTACTTTGGGCTCAGGGAAATAGAGATGATTTTGCTGCAGGCAAGCCCAGAGAAATACATTCAGACTTGGCTCAAGGCACTTCTAGGGGTGGTACAAGTCATGCGTATGACTGTTTAAATTAGACGTTCCTGTAGTTGCCCAGAGGATTTTGCCAAAGAGAATATTTTTGTTTTTCTTTACTTTCTGGCACAAATTACTGGTTTAATTTTGTCTGTTTTTTTTTTTTTGTAAAGCTTGCTGATGGTAAAGAGGCACATTTTGAAAAAAAATAAACACTGGACTCACCTTTCTTTCTTTTTTTTCCCCCCTCTTTAAACAAAGAATGAATGATCTTGTGCCCTAAATGAGTGAAAGACCTTTAGTCTAGGAACCTTATCTAATGATGTGATCATAAGCACCTTTTCAGTGTTGGAAAGGACCACATTTTATCCAAGATGTCCCTGATAATTTCATAGAAGAAGGAAAAGAAGTAACATTGCTGTTCTTTTTAAGAAGCTATGATTATACATATGGCCACAAGAATCTAATGCGTGGCTGGATGAGTTAATTATGCACTGGCTTGCTGCACCCAGGTCATGTTTGACTGGCTTGTGAAAGGCAGCCTTGGCTGAGCTTGCTGCAACGCTGTTGCCGTGTGCAAAGATTAGCAGAGCTGAATGCAGTTCGGCAAGCACAAGGGATGCCAATTGGTGGGAAACACTGAAACTGGCAGGGAAAGCAGGTAGCTGAGTGCAGTGAGCAGTGTACACAGGGATCACAGGATACACCTGGGATTTCGTGATGAATGCCTAGCGAGCATGTTGATTAGACGAGCAGAGCTCTTCAGGCAGTTATATATGTAGCTGAAAGAAGTGTGGCCGATAAGACACTGTATAACCTCTCTTGTGAAGCTTTCCTTTGGCATTGCAATATTTAAAGCCCAGAAAGACAATGGAGAGAAAACTGGACAATAAAACGAGAAGGGAACTGTCCGGCTTAGCTACTTTAAACAACAAAAACATAACCCTGGTGTCTCTCCGTAAGCGGCAGGCAGCTCACGATGTGCCTGAACTACTGATTGTTGGTGAAAAGTCCAGGACAGGATGGCCGGTAAAAGCAAGCTGTCACTTGCAGAAAGAAGAGAAACTTTTGCAGAGTCACTCCATGGCAATGACAGAAGTCAATACAGTTGAAAGAGAGGTCAGTGAGCTGGTGTGAGTGTGTTGGGAGGGAAGTGGTGCTTCTGAACTGGAGAATTAAAAACAAAGCATGTTGGCCGCGGGTCGTATATTAAAGTGGACGTCTGCTCCATAATAAGCAGTACATGAATGCCAAGTCTTCTGGAGATCCTCTGAAAGCAATGTCTGAAAGCAGATGTGAATGATGAGTTATGCTGCAGTAACTAACAAGCATTTTTTCAGCTCCACCTCTAATAATACAGCATGCTGATTCTTAGTAAGGAAACACATTAGTGTTTCTCCTTTTGAACTGCAGTTGCTTGAGTAGCCTGACAACAGCTCACACTAGGTTATTCTCTGGAATAATAGAAATCACGGAAACATTAAAAGGTACTAATTGTAGATAAGTATTTTATTTGGAACTACTAAGTAGATGGTAGTGAAAGTGCTTGATAATACATCTGTGGCAACGTTATTGTTATTTGTTTTTTTATTCAATGCTGTATATAACCCTGCTTAACTGTTGGGAAGAAGAGTTTTTGAAATATACTAATAAAAACCTCAAAATGATGAGGTTTCTTATTTTAAAAAGATATTTTGCTATTTAAAAGGCACGTAAATTACAGTTATGTAGTTTGGATCAGTGAATATTGAGAAGGAAAAGAAACTTTCAGAACAAATTTTGTGTCCTTTGAAACAAGTGCTTAGAATGGCTTAAATAGTTAGTCCTGGACTGGAATGAAATAACAGCCAGGACATTACCTGAAGGCCTTTTTTGCCTTGAGTTACTTCTTATATTATAAATATTTGCTAAAAAACCCTCATGGCATAAAGGACTTTGTTCTAACAAAGGATCTCTTTTTTTTTTTTGTTGTACCAGGGCTGTGAAGGACATCACCAAATGTTTTGCTTTGTTTAAATTACAAATTAGAAATAATCTATTTACACCAAGTCTTTCCTCTTTCCCATTAACCAAGTATGGTTTACATAGATCCCTTTAAATTAAAAGTACTTGTTAGGATCTCTAAGGTTTTTTAACTATGGTGTAGGTTTCTTTTCAGTAAGATTAACTCCATCTATCTAAGTCTTTCCCCATTGTCTGTGCTGTTAGACAAACCTATTCCCAGATGGGAGTAGCAGCCCCTTGGCAGAAGCATTAGGGCAACTAACTTAGTATCTTGGAAACAAAAGCACCAGAAAGGCTGCTTTAAAGTAAGATTTTTATGGAATCGTGATATTTGGGTGAAGAGAGTGGTTTTCACCTTGTTTAAGGCTCAGGACTGTTTGAGAAATAACAAGTTGTTTTACAGGTAGTTACTGAAAATAGCTACTGACATTTGTTAATCTCTGCTAAGTTTGGGGGAAGAGGGGAAAGAAGAACAACCAGTTAATAAATCTAATATATTTAAACAATGCATGCCGACAAGGTGGATGGACAAGTTGCACTGAAATTTGTTGAGGAAGAGGAGGGTTGAATTTCTACACACTCAAAAGTGCTACTGTTTGAGGCACAAAATTGAAGACCAGGGACCTTTGATGTTCCTGAGGCAGCTCTGTCCTCATTTTGTTGTTCACGGGCTGCCTATAGCAAACTGGGAAGGCATCTGAAGCATTTAATTAATAGTATGTGACTCTTCAGTTGTGTTTTACTGCCTGCCTGAATCCAAAGCCATGAATCAGTGGGCTGTGAAAGAACGAAGCAGGAAAGGTAAAACAGCAACATAGATCAAATAATTCTTCAGCAGCTGTGTGCTGGGAGGTGAGTGGGTGATAGCTGGTTTCAGCTTGTGGAGGTGCAGTGAGAAGAGCAGCCCAGAACCTCTGGAGACATTGGCTAGAGGTTCAGTGAGATCTGCCTTCGTGGGTAAGCAGAGGATGAGAGGTAGAGGGGAAGGAGTGGAACAGGCTGGGTGCTGTGTTCTTGATGGCTGACTGCGTGGCAAGGTGGTGAGCAGTGGGAGGGGAGCCTTGCTGGAGTTCCAGAGCTGTGCAGGATCTTGGTGATGCTCAGGGAGCTGTGCAATGCACCTGGCAGGGCCTCAGCCCCGTGCTGCAGAGGCCAAGAATGTTACACTGGTGTTTTGGAGGTGGCTGCACCTCTTGGGAAGGGGAGGATAATAGCTTTCCCAATAACAAGCTACACCACAATGTGACCATCAAATATGGGTAGAGGGAGCATGGGGACCTGGCCACGGGTGTAAGGTGACTGGGGCATAAAGACAAGGAGGGCACAAACCTTGTTGAGTTTACAGCCATGGGGTTGCATCCATTGTCAGGACACTGGTCACCGTGTATGTGCATGTGAGAGTCTCTTCCAGTGCTGGCATTTCTTCTTCTTACTTTGTTTTTTCTCAGTTCAGTTATTTTTCCTCATTTATTCTGTATCCTCTCACTGCTATGTTAAACTCTCAACTTTTCCATTGCAGAATGGAAGTACCCAAATGGAATAGCCCATTTTGGGAGACAGTGGGGCAGCTTGACACTGGGCCTCTGAGGGCAGCCCTTAGTGGGGTAGTTTTACCCTACCAGCTGCACAGGCCATAGACAATGACCACCTTTCCTGCCAGACCTACTGCTGAGCTCTGGGAGCTCTGGGTGCTGTAATGCCAAGAGCTGTGTGCCAGTACAGGGCTTGAAACTTAGTGTTCCCAAGCCAGCAGTGTCTTTTTGCCTTGCTCCCCTTCTATGCTTTTCCAAGGAGTTAGTCCAGCCCCAGCCTGTCCCCATTCCTGTTGGATGATCTCCTTCCTCCTGGCTGGAGGCAGTCAGGATGCAGAGCAGAAGCCTCTATCTGTTCCTGCTGTCCCCAAGCCCTGCTTTGTCCCAGGGCAGACAAGAGAGCTCCAGCTCCTGTCTGGGACATGAAAGGTTGCTCTTTGTGCCAGTGGGTTTGCTCTGAAATCCTCATACTGAGAGCTGGGCCTCAGATGCCACCCTCACACACATCAACAGTCTCATTTGCTATATATCTTGGGTCTGGTTATTACCTGTCTTATGTAGATGCAAATGTTTTCCACCGATCTCTGGAGCTTCCTCTAAAATTCTCTCCATCTACTGCTGCTCCTGTGTCAATGAGTTTTTTCCTAATTTGCTCCATTTTTTCCCCTATATTGTTTAAATGAGCTTCACAACACTGCTTTCTGAAGGGATTCTTTGCTTTCAGACTACAGTCTCTCTCTGCTGTGCATTTTGAGTTGAAACTTTTATGTGAAGACTAGGGGAGGGAAAGAATTGTCATGATTTCATGTTTTCATTATTTACATATTTTTCACACAGTCACTGCAAAAATATGTGTGAGACTGGTAGAGCAAACAGGCTTAGTGTGCACCTCCCCTTAAAAGTAAGCAGACCTCCTGTAGCACGAGACAAACCAGCCAGTAAATGCAGTTGGTCCTTTCACACTCCTGGATGGATGAGGAGTCAGACACATTTTCATTATTTCATTAGGATTTCCCTCTGGGCAAAAACAAACAAGAGGGGCAATGCCTGGGAATCCCAGGCACCTTTTTGTTGAGCAATTTTGGAGGCAATTGCTTCTCTGATCCTCTTGCAGATGGTGTCTTTGAATTACTATACAGCCTCATAGATGCCATTTCATGTCTGGGTGTTAGCTGGTATCAGGAAACCCTTTTCCAAGACCTAGTGTGTGCCTGAGGAAAACTACAAGCGCATTTCTGCATGTCTTGTCTTGGTGTCCTTATGTGAACCTGCTGTTTTCCTCTCATCTACTACAGAAACACCTCTTCATGCGATAGATGTTTTTGTGCTCTTTCTTTTTTCTGTTTTGGTTTTGTTTTTCTTTTACTGAAGCTGTTAAACAATACTAAAGGCTTTGTACATATTGTGTTTGAACCTGTGGACATTTCTGGTTGTTTAGGGGAGATTCTTGGCATTTATGGGTTTTTAATTTCTTTTTTTAAGGCAAATGAACCTTTTGTTATTTTAATAGTGCCACATCCCCTCTCTAATTTTTTCCTTCTCATTTACAAAATCGAGTGCAAGGACTTTTTCTTCCTACGAAGCATAAACAATTGTTTTTTGTCAAGTGAAAAACAAGTTATTTTTGCCAATCGTTCCGAATGTTGGTATAGCTTTTTATCCCAAATACAAAGCAGAGGGCAAGTTTTGATGTTTCTGTGGCTTACAATGCCTTGAAATGAGAGAATCAGTACTTGCTTTTATGTTTTTCAAAAGACTGGAGGACAAAAACTATCCTTTAACCTTTTTATACATTTAATTTGAATTGCTTTTATATTACCGGGTACCTAGGAAAACAGAGACAGTGGGTGAACGTGGAGGCAGAGGGAATGCAGTGAAGTACACAAGGCCTGTGATGATTTCTGGGTTTCATCTGCAGGCAGCTGCCAGAAACTCAGTGAAAGGGAGCAGGAGAGTGGAGGGTGTTTGTCTCTCCCATCTCTCCTGCTCTGTTTTGCCAAAGGATGCAGAAGGCATGCCTTTGCCGTATGAGCCAAAGTAAACATAAAGGGTGAGCTCCTGCAGCTCACATGTGGATTTTTGCTTTACTAGGTGTTTGTGATAAGAAGAGCAGGCCACTGTGAACAAAGTGTCCTTGGGAACCTGGGGACAGGAGATAGGGAAGAGGGGCAATATATGGATAATGTTTCTTGAGGCAGACATTACAATTACTGTGAGTTTGAGTTTCAGCAGTGTTTGAAATGTGGTGACTGAGAGAATCTTTTCGTTTCCAGATGGGTTTCTTTTCCATAGATAAGGCCATACTATTATTTTAAACATGTCACAAATAGGAGGAAATAAACATATGGTTGTCTTTGTGAGAGCTTAAACAGGAAACCACCTGTGCAGGGAAGTCCCATTAATGTTTACGTTCTGTTTTGAAAGGAGGGGCTGGCTGCACGTTTCCATGTATGTTGGAGATGGCAGTGACTTCTGTGAAGTGCAAGGAGAGCAATACGTGCTTTGAGTGCTGCCATGCCTGTGGGAGGGGGAAGTAAAAGTGGATGTCAGGGCTAGAATATTCCAGTGACTCTTTTTCCCCACCATCCCTGGAGTGCAGCCTGGAGGCCAAGCGGAGAGGGAGGGGTTGAGATAGTTGGGGGCTTCACTGGCATGCTGAAGAGTTGAAGTGGCATATCCCTCCTTCTGTTTAAATAAACACAGTACTGAGAAGGCTGAAAGCAAATTTATTGTGCTCAGTTTTTGCTGTCTTGGTCATGCCCCCAGACTTCATTATTCCCAAGCTGCCTAAGCGTGAAACAAAATCAAGTTAATGAATTTTGAATACTGTGTCAAATGAACTGGATGCAGCCTAATAATTATAAGCAGCCTAAATGGTTCTCATCTGTGCTGTATTGCTGAGGAGGGAGTGTTCTTGTTTATGGTAGGAACAAGATTTGCAGTACTGAGACTATTCCAGTGGCCTCTGCTCCAGCCCTTCCCTACAGTAATGCCCAGCCTCAGGTGCTTTAATGCCTGGAGAACACACAGCTTTGCAGGCAAGAGAATAGGTTTGGTTGCAGTATCTTGCATCTAGAGCTTTAGTAGCAAGATGTCTTAAGTCAAAGATGTGGATTTTGATGTTCTTTCTTTGAAATCTGATGGTATGGGTCTTTGTACCTTTCGTCAATCTGCCTCATCACTTGGAGCCAGTAACGTCCTTTGGTGACAAAGACAGTGTGTTAAACTGTAGAGTCCCAGTACTGCAGGGCCCATGATCCAATGGAGAAGCTGTCCTCTTTAATATTCACCATTGTATCCTGAAAATTGATGTTGAATCAAACCAAGGAGTTCTTGTAGCTCAATATATGATCTTTCCTAGGTGCCTCACAAGGAGGGAGATGAAACCATAGGGGAAGTATCTGCATTTTACTTCTGTGTCTTTTAAAATCTTTCTCAGATGTAGATTTTAACATAAGTGATCCCTCTCTATGCAGACAGCCCAGGCTTTTGTGTGTATGCATAGAGCTCTTCAGATATCATACAACCAGTCCTCCCTGTGCCAGCTTGTCTCAGGCTCCTGGGAAATTCTTGAATCTGTTTTCTGTGGGTGATGTGATTTGGTTTAGTTAATTTTGAAATCCTGCTGAGCAGTAGCAAGTTGGCCAAAGTGAGTCAGCTTCTGACACTTGTGGAGAGGCATTCAGCACACTCTGTGTGTGTCCCATTGTGCCAGTGACAATGTGCTCTGAAGAGCAGGGCTTGGGCTGCATCATGAAAGTGCCTCTTATCTGCAGAGAGTTCACATCTTAAATGTTTAGATTGGGAATATTGAGAGAGTTCTGCTTTTATATCCCATGTGAGTATTGTTTAAATTGCTGCCCAAGAGAAATGTCAGAGCCCTGATTCATCATTGTGGGCATAGCTCTCTGGTAATACATTCAAAATGTAAGTTAATGTGAAGCATGTCAGCAGTATGGACTGACTTGAGAGCACATGCACAATGTTGCTGCTTTTACAGTGATAAAGATACATGCACCTTATTTTCATTTTTCCTCTTGATCCTTAGGTTTTGTCCAACACTGATTCTCCTCCTGGATGTGAGCTGGAGCCTGCAATGAAACACAAATTTGCTTTTGACAACATGGGCTACGAGGAGAGCTTTGAAACTGTGCCCTCTCCTTCTTCCCAAGAGCGCACCGTGGAAGTCAACATTGTGGGAATGACTTGCCAATCGTGTGTGCAGTCAATAGAAGGCCAGATTTCAAAGGTGAAGGGCATTCTGAGCATCAAAGTCTCGCTTGAACAGAACAATGCCATAATAAAGTATCTGCAGTCAGAAATAAGTCCTGAAAGGATTTGCCAGGAAATTCAGGATATGGGCTTTGATGCCAACGTAGCGGAACAGAGGTTGACGACAGCGGCTGCGGATCTGCCGTGCTTGAGAGAAGCAGTAGTAAAACTTCGGGTAGAAGGCATGACATGCCAGTCCTGTGTTACCAACATTGAAGGAAAGATTAGTAAACTGCATGGGGTGGCAAAAATCAAGGTGTCACTTGACAACCAGGAAGCAATTATTGCTTACCATCCGTACATCATTCAGCCCGATGACCTCAAGAGCCATATAATTGACCTGGGCTATGCCTGTACCATTAGAAGTAAATCAGCCCCTTTGAAGCTGGGTGTTCTCAATCTCGAGCGCCTGCAGAGTGCAAACCCCAAGGAGACACCAGCAAGTCTGGAGAGCGATGAGTTGGATCCACTGGTGGCTGAGAGGACTGGCACATCTACAGTGGCTGTATGGATAGAGGGCATGCACTGCAAGTCCTGTGTTAGGAACATTGAAGGAAATATATCAGATCTTCCTGGCGTACAAAGTATTAAAGTGTCTTTGGAGCAGAAACGTGCTGTAGTTCAGTATAGCCCAAATTTAATTACCCTGGCAGCTTTGCAACAAGCTATTGAATCCCTTCCACCTGGAAACTTTAAAGTATGCCTCAATGGTTTAGAAGCAAATAAAGGGGCATCTCCAGTACCTGCTTTACTGTGTGATCTCTTCAGAGAGCCACTGAAAGACGTAACGTGCACAGCTGTTGTTAGGATTGATGGCATGACCTGCAATTCTTGTGTACAGACCATAGAAGGGACTATATCACAGAGACAAGGAGTGCAACATATAGCAGTTTCTCTAGCTGGCAGAACTGGGACCATACACTATAATCCAGCTGTTACTAATGGAGAAGAGTTAAGAGCTGCCATAGAAGACATGGGGTTTGATGCTTCTGTGCTGACAGGTAACAGTGTTCCTTTTCTTCTATGGGTTGTGTGCCAAGCTGTGTCATGTGACACCTGTGTTGAGACTCTCTTCTGGAGAGAAAACATCACATCATGGAATCATAGAATGGTAGGGGTTGGAAGGGACCTTTAGAGATCATCTAGTCCAACCCCCTTGCAGAAGGAAATTCACCCAGATCGGGTTGCACAGGAATGCGCTCATCACTCTTAAAACATCACCTTGGTATTGTCTTTTCTAAGTGACTGGCCTAATCTGACCTCACTTAGGAAAGGAGAGAATTTTCAGCTGTGAAGCACCTTATTTTAATTCTTAATAACTGCACTAGTGAGTGGAAGAGTTGAGTTATGAAGCCAAAAGGTTTTGAAGTTGGTACAAAGTCTTTCCAATAGTTACTCCCCTTACCCACTGAAGTAGGTTTCTTCTTACATCTATGGGCTGCTGTAAGGAGATCTATCAAACCAAATGTTTTATTTAAGTTCCAAAATGCTAAACCCTACAAACTTACTGAAATCTTTTTCATTTAAAACCACTTTTTTACCTAGCTAAAATCTCTTTTTAGTGTCTTAATCCTTTGACCTTTATTTCTTGAGTATTTTTACTAGCTTTACTTTACTAAGCCTTATTTTAAATGTGGTAAGTAGCAAGATTCAGGTATTCTTTGGTGGGAGTAGGTGCTTTTACATGTCAGCTGCAGCACAGTTAGTACATTTTGCACATATGCTCGATGCTTAAGAAGTTGCCATGGTGCAGAGTCTCCTCTGTAGCAAATTTTAAATGTGATGATATTTATCTGCTTCAACACTACAGACACTGATTTGAGATACTGATGTAGTTTGCCTGGAATTAAATAGTTTGATGGCAACAGGCCACATCCTATTTGCTTTTCTCATGGGTCCAATCCCTCTGAATCTGTGGTACTACCACAAATGAGGAGGAGCCTGTATGTGGTGTTTAATTATGATTTGTTTGGTTAGTAATTTGTGAGACACTTCTTGGTCCACCTGTGGAAAAGGAGGGGACCTCCTGAGTTTAACATATTTAGAAGCAACTCTTGCTCCTTTACTCAAACCTCTGTCCAAGGGAGCAGTTTCCTGAATGCAGCTGGAGTTGTTGCATGTCAATTCAGTGTCTGGTAAAGAATAAAACTGATTGCAATGGGCTTGTATATGTGAAAGTCTTCTGGGTCCTGCAAATCCTACCACTACTCGTTTTGCAGTGTAAACTCAACATGAGCAACTTGTTGAGAAACTTGTCCTTTTTCTTGCTTGAAATGGAGATGAACCCTGTGTAGACCACAAGAAGAACAGAATGGATGTGACTGGATTGTGTTCTCTATGTTGGATAAGGGTCCTCTAGATATCAATATGCATTGAGTGGAGGTAGCTGTCAGGTCTAGACATTGACGTTAGAGGGAATCATTTGCCAACTGGAAGTGAAAACCAGTTCTGTAGAGTTAAATGGTCTTGCAAGTGGTACCGGTCAGTGTGTGTTGTTACACATGCAGTAACTACCTGTATTATTTCCATGAAGAGACCAAGATTACCACATCATATTTCAAACTACTAAGAGACTTTGCTTGATGGATAATGTGATCACGCTATGAATAGTGCTTGCTTAGTGTACTGTGTATTTGTTCAAGATACTGCCACTGGAGAGCACAGCCACCAGCCCGCCACCAGCAATGCTGCCCTGCGGCCTCTGGCTCTGGAGTCTCCCCACCAAAGCTCTGCCTCGGATGCTCATCCAGACAGTTCTCACCTTGCTGAGCCAAACCAGCCCCACAGAGTGACAGCAGAAAAGTGTTTTTTACAAATCACAGGGATGACCTGTGCATCGTGTGTGTCTACCATTGAAAGGAATTTGCAGAAAGAAGATGGTAATACATTTATAAATAAACAATAAGTTCCTATAATGAGTCTATAATGGACCATGGGGTGGAAAATGTGTTCTAAGTGATTAATAGAAGAAGCTGTGGTACAACATCTGATGGTTAAATAGACTTAATGCTCTTTCTTGGTGCTACTGTAACTATATCACTGTTTAAGTCTCATAGTGTGTTGGTGGGCAAACCCAAAGGACACACTTGTATTGTGACAATAAGCTGTCGTAATGTATTAACAATTCCAAACAAGGCTCAAGATAAGAACAGAGAAACAGTTCTCATCTAGTTTCCTGAGCCTTATTGATTTATAGAGCAATCCATCTCTGCCAGAGCTGTTAAGGGCTCTGACATGTTTGTGATGTGAAACTTAGGGCCCATTTGCATGAACAAACACCTGGCTCCTGTGCCTGGGTAGTTATAATTAGCCTAGGCATAGCAAAAGCAAAAACTTGTTAGGTTAAAAGTCTGCAGGCTGGAGCCACTTTTCCTCCAAGCCATATAGAGCAGATGAGCCTCAGTGATATCTGATTGAATTTGTGTAGGCCTGCCTTTGGAGGGTTTTGCTTATTGATTCCAATAGTCTCCTAGTGATGGTCATACTGCCTGTGATTTTTATATTTTGCCATTCAATTCTGAATGTAGCTTCTGAATGTGATTCTAGTTACTAAAGAGAAAAAAAAAATAAGAGGAAGAATAAAAAAGGAAAAATAAGAAAAGAAAAAGGCCCATAATTGTGCTGGGAGATTGTTTAGGGGTGTCCAGACTTAGAGAGTCCGGAGTGGAACTTGAAGCGATGAGTGTGAAGGTTGCTTCTGTACGTCTTTCTTGTGTCATTAGATCGTAGCAAAACTCACCTTCTTCCATGTGTAACTCTTGAGGTTCCTCCTGCTGCTAAAGGGAGCTGCAGTTTTGCTGGATCTCAGTAAAAACTTTGCTGTTGTGACTAGGAAGAAACACTAAAAGGAGGCAGAGAGAAATTGTTAGTCTTATACCATCTTTCAGTTGTTACAGCCCTCATTAACAATCACCTGTATTATTGTATTATTCTTCCACTGAAAGGAACTACATGATCTAATTCTTTTTGTTACTGCCAATGCAGGAATTGTTTCAGTGTTGGTAGCACTTATGGCAGGTAAAGCAGAGATAAAATACAAGCCAGAATTCATACAGCCTCTTGAAATAGCACAGCTGATCCAGAATTTGGGTTTTGAAGCCACTGTCATAGAAGATCATGAAGAAACAGAAGGGAACGTGGAGCTTCTTGTAAGTCATGTGTGCATGAGATTATATGTTGGCTTTGGAAAAGTCTAAAAGAATAATTTTCTTGCAAATGATTATTTTAAGGAGTTGTGGCTTCAGCAGGTCAGTTCTGGCTGGTGATGCTATTGTTTCTGAAGTGCCTTCACAGAAAAAATCGGTTTCTCTTAGAAGAACCTGCCCAAAGGTGCTGAAATAAAAAGCAATAGTTGTGTGCACGGAATAGACTTTTCTTAGCAACGAGAAGTGCAACAGAGCTTTTCTGTGAAGGCACTTTGGTCATCAGCATAAACTCTGAGCAACTGAGAATGTTATCACAAAATATGTGTTTGATAAGGCCTGGGGTTTTGTATAGAGGTCTGAGAACTTTGAGTTACATTAGTAAATTATTTATATAAAGGACAGATTCTTCAAAAGTCTATTTTTTGGTTGCTGGCACACACCTACTATGAAACCAGAAACAGTCTGCAGTTGTCCTAATAGGTCAGAAAGTGAGAACAGGCCTTATTGAAGCCACAGGGAAATTTAAGTAGAGGAGATGAAGTTGCCCGTACACTTTGGCAGTGTTACCATAGCTGCTGATAGAACTGTATTAACTATACTATTACAGTTAATACACTGCAGGAGGAGTGCTGCTGTACAAATACATAGTTGTGACTGTAACTGCCCCTTGCAGAATTTTATCATACAAGGGGATAGTTATGTTCTCCACCTTTTTTTTTTTTCTTTCATTTAAGACCTGCCTATGAATTTTTCAAGCTGAGGCCTTGGGTCAGAACCAGAAGAACTTGAATGGCCATTAGTATCTTTGTGACATGGGGAGGCCTTGTCTCAAATTCCTCCGCAAGTACTGGGTGAATGTGGGGGGACTGCTAACCATATATAATTTCTCTTCTCTTTAGATTACAGGGATGACTTGTGCTTCTTGTGTTCACAACATTGAATCCAAACTCATGCGAACGAATGGCATATTCTATGCCTCAGTTGCGCTTGCAACTTGCAAAGCTCACATCCAGTTTGATCCTGAAATTACTGGACCTCGAGATATTATAAAAATAATTGAGGTAGGCCTTAGAAAGTGTTCGTGTGTTAACAATTATAAGGTGAAGATTAAAAGTAAATAAACCACCTGATATATGACTTTTTCAGGTGACAAAGTAATTGCCATATGTTTCTATGTTCTTGTGGAGAAGCTGTTGTGCTGTGCTCCACAGTAGTGCAGAGTATTACAAGTTGCTAATTTTAAAACACATCCTAAAAACTACAGAAATAAGCCTTTTTATCTACTTCTGGTAAAAGTGCCATATATTCATTCTTTGCACTACTGTGTGTAGAATCACGTGTCTCTGACTTCCAGTCATTTCAGGAAAGTGTTGATACTTCAGAAAAAAAGAAATACTGCTTTCTCTTGCCAGTGAAAGAGGCTGTAAAAGAAGTTGTGCAACAGCTCACACCACAACTATTGCATATCTCCGTATACAGTCGTTCATTTCCTCATCAATTCACATAGCTCTTTTGTTTTAAAAAGCCACTCAAGGAAAGAAACCCTACCTTACTGGTAACCACATAGGTCATAAAATCTGCCATCATCTTGGCCCAGCTATGGACAAAACAAGGTGCTTCTCTGCCCCACCAGAAGGGAATAGAACTTACTGTATGAGGTGCACATACTGAGTTGTCAGGAGGATAGCAGATACTGTTCACCTTTTGTGTCATAGGATCATAGAATCATAGAACGGTAGGGGTGGAAGGGACCTTTAGACATCATCTAGTCCAACCCCCCTGCCAAAGCAGGTTCACCTAGATCAGGTGGCATAGGAACATGTCCAGGTGGGTCTTGAAGACCTCCAAGGAAGGAGACTCCACAACCCCTCTGGGCAGCCTGTGCCAGGGCTCCCTCACCTTTACGGTAAAATAGCTTTTTCTTATATTTAAATGGAACTTTTTGTGTTGCAGCTTTATCTCATGACCCCTTGTCCTGTTGCTAGCTACAATAGAAAAAAGGGATGCCTCAACCTCCTGACACCCACCATTTAGATATTTGTAAATGTTAATAAGATCTCCCCTCAGTCTCCTCTTCTCTAGATTAAACAGCCCCAGTTCCNAACCAGGACTCCCAGGTCTCTCTCTGCAGAGCTGCTCTCCAGCAGCTCAATCCCCTGTACTGGTGCATGGGGTTGTTCCTTCCCAGATGCAGGACTCTGCACTTGTCCTTGTTGAACCTCATGAGGTTCCTCTCTGCCTAACTCTCAAACCGGTCGAGATCCAGCTGAATGGCAGGAAATGAGTATTTGCTCAGAGAAAAAAAGCTCTTAGACTGCAGAATGGTTGTGACAGCAGTGATTAAGATCTTAACCAGTAGACTTCAGACTGGCAGAGTAGTTCTGTAAAGGGTGTCTTGCCAAAAGAGCATCTTAGGCAGATACAAAGTTTAAATGTATTATACTTGCAAGTGTGCTTTGAGTTTTTTGTGAGTTTTTGTGGGAGGGGTGGTTCTACTGCAGTAACTCACAGAAGTGTCAGTCAAAACTGGCTTTTTGCACATGTTTACTTCTGGGATGCTTTGCCTTGCAGTTTGTTGTTTTACAGGTTTAAACTGGTTCTAGACACTTTGATTTTCAACTTCAGGTGTATATTCTCAACTGTAATGTTCATGGGAAGCTTGCAGGGTTGACTAAGCCCAGTGACTGGTACATTTTTACCTCCCTTTGTGGTATTTTCTGTCTCTCATTCCAATGGGGATGAAAGGGCATAAATTTCACTTGAGGAAGAGCGCAGCAGAACTCTGTCTGTCAGTGGAGGATTCCGAGGCCTGAGAAACTTGACACGTACTGCATCTATACACTCTGGCCATGTATAGGTAGCAGAAATCTTTTGCACTTCACATTTTGAGTATTGTCTGAAATATCCTTTCATTTATGGCAGGATCTAAAAATAAATAAGAAATTGGCCTTTATTAAATACAGAACAGTGTCCTTTTATGACGTTTCTTCTAAAAGTAGTATCATTTAAATATAAGTAATATGATTAGTTTAATCAAAACTAACTCATCTTTCCTCTGCTTTCAATGAAAAGGAAATTGGGTTTCATGCTTCTGTGGCTAGAAAAGTTCCAAATGCACGTAACCTGGATCATAAAAAAGAAATACAGCAGTAAGTATTTCTCTTTCTCTCTCACTAATGAGTCTGTATAGATCATCTCTTGCAACTCAGCTCCCTGACCTCTTCCCAGTTAATTTGACTTATCCTTGTGTAAAGCATATTTCATTTTATGGTTTGTCATTGGTTCAAGTACTCTTATTGCTTTCATTAGTTTCAGTTTTTAACTGGTAGAAGTCTTTGCAGCTAAACATGTAGGAGGCAGAGCAAGTCTCCCAAAGTGGGAGATCTTTCCCAAATATCCCAAAGCTGTGTGTTAATACCCCAAACTCTGCACTGCGAGCGTGCTGTTTGGCCTGAGTACTTCAGGGTGTACTACAACCCGGGATTTACAGCTTCTGCTTTTCAGGTGGAGGAAGTCTTTCTTGTGCAGCCTTGTGTTTGGTATCCCTGTCTTAATCCTAATGATCTATATGCTAATACCTGACGGTGAGCACCATGGGTCTATGGCACTGGAACAGAATCTCATTCCTGGATTATCTATTTTAAATCTTCTCTTCTTTGTCCTGTGCACTTTTGTTCAGGTATGTCCATAGCACTTCCTAAGGGTTTACTTTTTGTTCATCTCTCATTTATGTAATCTGTTGTGATAAAGACAGGAGACCAGAAAGGTTTAGTGGGTTAGCCCTGCTGTCTTGTCTGTACCACCTATGCAGAACGAAGTGGCACTTTCTGCAAGTTATCCATTCTGTAATTGCTCACAGCACTTACTCCTGCCCAAGTTGCTTCAGATAGTTTTCCAGGTGGGGACGGTAGTGTTAAAATAAAGAAATACCTGTTCAGCTGCAAACTATTTGGGGTAGCTATAGGTAAATCCCTTCAACTCCTGTGCCTTGTTTACTTCGCAAGACAAGCGAGAGGATGACAATGGAGCCAGCCTAGCCCTAGTAGACCAATCCACTGAAGTTATTTCCGTATAAACTTTGCATGGGACAGCAATGCCTTGCTGTATCTACTATGTGTTTATAACTGTGCTACAGTCACTATTATGTGCTCTGCTTTCACTGCTGTGTTCTTTATACAAGTGTGTCCGTGCTTACATCGACAGTTTCTTGGCGGATGGTATTTTTACGTTCAAGCTTACAAATCACTGAAGCACAAGACGGCCAATATGGATGTGCTCATTGTACTGGCCACCACGATTGCTTATGTGTATTCGTGTGTCATCTTGCTGGTGGCAATAATTGAAAAGGCAGAGAAAAGCCCTGTCACTTTCTTTGACACTCCCCCGATGCTGTTCGTGTTCATTGCCCTTGGGAGGTGGCTGGAACACATAGCAAAGGTAACTCATCTTCACAGTAGTTATTTTTGTGTATTTGTGATGAAAGTAGAATAAAACTATTCTGAGGAACTAAGTCAGATGTTTCTGATGTAGCCTATGTTATACAAGGTCATTTAGAGATCACTGTGTTGAGTAGACGTCAGTATTTATATATCTCAATATATCTTAAACATTTGTCTCTCTTTCTTAGAGTAAGACCTCAGAAGCTCTTGCTAAACTTATATCTCTTCAAGCCACAGAAGCCACCGTGGTGACTCTTGGACCTGACCACTCCATTGTCAGGTATACATTTATGAACAGAATCCCCTTCAGCATGCCTGGGAGCACAGACCAGGCTTGCTGCAGTTAGTGTGAAAGCATTATTATTCTTTTGAAGCGAGTGGTGTAGATTATTTATCTGTTCTACTTGTGTATTATGCAGGGAGGAGCAAGTAGCTGTTGAACTGGTTCAAAGAGGTGATATCGTAAAGGTTGTTCCTGGTGGAAAGTTCCCGGTGGATGGAAAGGTCATTGAAGGGAGTTCTATGGCAGATGAGTCTCTCATTACTGGTAACTTCCCTTACACTTCTGCAAAGAAGTGAAATCTTCTAGAACACTTTCTAACAAGACAGCAGATCCAACCCAAAAAAATTCTGTCTAAATAACATCCCACATTAATGGTTGCTATGCCTGGCCTCTGTGAGCTTGAATGAAAATCCCGTGTCTGCCCACACCCTGAAAAGCTGAATAATTTCCACTCAGTTTGGTCAATTTTACTGATGTATTGATGAGATGGACAGAGCTAAATGTAATGGTCATTATTGTACAGATCAGTTGGGAGTTTGCCTGGAATGTATTTGTAGAGATGGCACCTTCTCAGAAATAATGTCTAAAGGATGATGGGGATATATTGCTGAGATGTTGGGGTGTGTGTGCATGAGCACTGATCGGGGCTTCTGCCAGGAATTTCCCAGTGGACAAGGAGAGCTGATGCTCCTTAAGGACCATAGGACTTCTCAACAGCTTCTGAGGTTTTAATTTCATTTTGTAAATTATATAGTTATACAATGGTAGGGATTGGAAGGGACCTTTAGAGATTATCTAGTCCAATCCCCCTGCAGAAGTAGGTCCCCCTAGATCAGGTGGCATAGGAAACATGCCCAGGCAGGTCTTGAAGACCTCCAAGAAAGGCGACTCCACAACTCCTCTAGGCAGCCTGTGCCAGTGCTCTGTCCCCTCACAGTGAAGTAGTTTACTGTTATATTTAAATGGAACTTTTTGTGTTCCAAGCTTGATCCCATTACCCCTTGTCCTATTGCTAGCTACAGTAGAAAAATATTGCATCATGTGATTCTTATAAATAAGGTAAAAGATATAAAAACCTTGCATTGGCTTACCTGTTTTAGTTATGCATTTACTTTTCTTAGGGAACAGGGATACCCTTAGTTTAAGAGAGCCAGTCATTATCACTAATGCTAAAAACGGATAAAAGACTTTGTAGAGCTGTCGTTCTCAGAAAGGCAGCATGTAAACAGGGGCTTTGCCACAGAGACAGCCTTTCTAGTCATTGAAAACTGAGAGTAGTAGAAATAAAGCCAGATTACTCAAACTTCCATGCCTATGCAAAGTATTGATTGTAGAAATTCTTAGCAGGTCCTTTTACAACCAGTTCACTCCTTGACCTGTTGAGGGGTGGCATACTGGAGGGCTAGGACCAAGGAAATGTTTGTCTTTGAAACTAAACCTAGAAGAAGGTTTATAGGAGTACAACAGCACTTGTCTTCACTAGACAGAGATATACAGGATGTGATTTCTTGTCATTTCTATGCTGATTTTGCCAGCATACAATGAGCTGTGTGCTAATGAACTAGGTTCACTATTATTAGGAGTATTGCCTCATTTGTTCCTACCTTTTCTTTCTAGGGGAAGCTATGCCAGTTACTAAAAAGCCTGGGAGCACAGTGATTGCTGGTTCTATAAATGCACATGGAGCAGTCCTTGTTAATGCAACTCATGTGGGCAATGATACCACTCTGGCACAAATCGTGAAATTGGTGGAGGAAGCTCAAATGTCAAAGGTAAGAAAACTCATTCACACATTTTGATTATATAAGAAAAGGATTCTCTATTTTTGTATATTTGCCTATTAAAAAAACTGTGTTTTCCAGAATTCAAAAAAGAACCAGTTGAAGAATATTTGACATTTTCATGAACTCTTAATACTTATGTGTTTTGATCATAAACATACAAATACATATTGTTTTTTTTTGTTTTATAGGCACCCATCCAGCAGCTGGCAGATAAGTTTAGTGGATATTTTGTTCCATTTATCATCACCATTTCAACAGTGACGTTGATAGTATGGATCACAATTGGGTTTATAAATTTTGATGTTATTCGAAAATATTTTCCTGTAAGTAATTTCATCATGAGCTGGATTTTTCTCTTAGGATATCTTCCAATGTAATTACCATACCTTCTGTGTATAGGGTTTGATATTGCAACCTCAGCATTGCATGAGGTTCCTACAAACTGAAATCACTGGCAGTCTTTCTGAGCTAAACATGATCTATAGCTGCATTGCAAGGAGTTGAGCCACACCTATATTGCTTGAAATTCTTTTGGACATCCATGTTCCTTATGGCATAGTGGATTTGGCTGTGGAAAGAAAATGAACCTGAACAGGCTACCCAGAGGAGTTGTGGAATCTCCTTCCTTGCAGGTCTTGAAGACGCGCCTGGACACGTTCCTATGTGACCTGATCTAGGCGAACCTGCTTTGGCAGAGAGGTTGGACTAGATGATCTCTAAAGGTCCCTTCCAACCCTACCATCCTATGATTCGATCTTTAGGATATATGTTCGCTATGTTCAGCCACTGTGGGGATCTGTGTACCTGAAAATAGAGTTCTCCTTTGCTAAACTGTGAAGGAAATGCCAACAAGTTACATTGTCATGTGGGAGCTTGAGAGCAGAGTCAAGCATATGTGTGCCTGAGCAGAAAAAGAGCCAGAAAATACTGCCATAAACAATTCATAACATTGACCTTTCTCTGCCATTACAGTAACAATAATAGATTGCTTTCCTATACTGGAAGTTTGCAGGTAAATGTGTTTTTTAAAGTGGCTATGATTGATTGTACATCTATGTTGTCTTCTATCAGCAATCATACATCTCTTTTCCCCTCCCCACCCCTTTCCCTCTTCTTGCAGAATCAGAACAAACACGTTTCAAAAGCTGAACTAATCCTGAGGTTTGCGTTTCAAACCTCAATCACCGTGCTGAGCATTGCATGCCCCTGTTCTTTAGGCTTGGCCACCCCCACAGCTGTGATGGTGGGCACAGGAGTTGCTGCGCAGAATGGTATTCTCATCAAAGGTGGAAAACCCCTGGAAATGGCACACAAGGTTAAAAGTTCATTCCCTACTTTTGTAGCTTACCCAGCTGTGACCACATGAAATATAATTTCCCAGGAAATCCTGCTGGCCCAGAGAAAGACTGCAGAATGTTGTTTGTTTTCTATTGGTTGCTGCTCATTAATCTGAAGAAAACAGATCTGACCTTCTTTCTTCAAAGCAGTAACAGCAAAGTGTTGAGAGACAACAGTTCCTGTAATCTTCTGCCAGTGAGGCTGCCAATCTTCTGCATGACCTCAGAGGTTTCTGACTTGGGCAGTCTCTTTACTATTTCTGCCAAAGAGCTGAATAACCCAGTGTTTTCCTACTTTTCCTTGAGAGACTGTTGTGAACTGCATATTTGTTTATGAAGAGTAGTTTAAAATGTAGGATGTAAGAGAAAAACAGAATGATTTTAAGTTCTTTTAGTGTATAGCAAGAAAGATGGAAGGGAGGCAGAAACAGCCTTTCAAAGGTAGAAAACTGATGAAGGGGAGATTGAAGGAGGAGGATGCTTGATATTTGCACAGCCAGTTAAAAGAATTGGAGTTTAAAACGTTCTCTGGAAGGCTGCATCAGACATAAAATTAGTGAAAAGGATGGTAAGAATAAGTTAATCAGACTGATTCTTGTTTTTACTGGACATTATACAGCACAGAACAGAAGTTTTCCCATGGCTGTGCAACCCCCCCCACCCCATCTCCCCCTTACACTGCTAATTTGTGTAAGGACTCTTCACCTCTTGAAGTCTAAACGAGGCTAGGGTCAAGGCTTGGAAAATTAAGTGACCTGTTGAATTCTGCAAAGCTGATGAATTGGAATAGCTGGCAGTGAAAACAGTGCCTACACTGTTGATCTTTTTGGTTTGTGTGATTCTCTGTGGTGTTTATTTTCAGGATTAGAATTGACTTTAGCTTTGGGTTTCAGTGTATGTGGTGGTGTGTTTTGGAATCACTCCTGATTTCTCAAGACTCATAGGGCTGGATAAAAAATGATTGTTGAATTTGGTGAATAGCTTGAGATTGGGTTTGATTAGGTTGTTGCTCCTGAAAGTTGTTGCAGCTTCTTACAGCCTTCCCACCTGCTCTTATCACCAAATAACTTCCTGAATCCTCCTTCCTCAGAGATAATGTAAATTGTTTAGAAGAGCATTCATAAAAGCCTTCCTTGCATCATATACCCAGTGGTAAAAGTGATTAAGGTGCCATTATGTGAATGCTGCATGTGTAGGTATGCATGCACAAAGGACAGTGTAAGTCCTGCAATGACTGCTGTCTGAGATCCTAATATAAGTACAGGGTGATGTTGTAACTTCAGTGAAATCCCCTGATGGGGAATGAATAAGAAAGCATAAAGAGACCTACTGTACAGATAGTTTAAGGTATATACAGGAACCCTTACTTTGGAAAGTTTATTCTGTCTTGGTGTGGATATATATTTAACTGATTATTAAGATCTTGCCACTATTTATGTGCCTAAAGCATATGAGTAACCCTTTGCCCACAGGACATAGACAGTAACTCTGGTTATTTCTTGCAGATCAAGACTGTGATGTTTGATAAAACGGGGACTATCACCTGTGGAGTTCCTAAAGTCATGAGGGTGCTTTTGCTGGGAGACAGGGCTGTGCTCTCTCTGAAGAAGATGCTGGCCGTGGTTGGCACCGCAGAAGCCAGCAGCGAGCATCCTTTAGGAGTGGCAGTCACTAAATATTGCAAAGAGGTACTCAGCCTTCTTGTTTCATCTAAGACCTGAAGGGACCTGTGCAAATGCAGCAGTGTTGTATAAAATTATCAAGTCCCAGAAGTACAGGCCTGCCTGAAAAGTAGCAGACTGGAAAACTGTCAGATTTTATGTTTGTGCATCTTAGTCTGGGAAATACCAGAAGGTTTTTGCTGAGTTGTTGCTGAGCTAGTGGGAAAATAAGGGTTGTGGAATATGTGCAGGAGGAATATTTATGCTTAAAATAGGATCGTGAAGCAAATGTGTGTGGTGTCATGTGTTACCTGACTGTAGTCACTTCTGTTAGTTGCTTCAGATTAGGCAAAAAAATTTAAAACCTGAATCTTAAACTATGGCATTTGTGGATTTCACAAATTAATTAACAAATTACTCGTGTATTTACTTAATATATTGCACGTGTTCCTCAAATGCTTCAGGAAGAAGGAAAGCACAAATAGTAACCAAAATAGGAAGCCTGGCTTGAATAAATAATATATTTCTGCTAAGACATGTTATTCATTGACTTATGGGAAACTTCATTAGCAAATATATATCAAGCTTATTCATGATAGCTCTTTCAGTGGTAACATTTGGAAGTTAACAATGGGAATTTGGCAGGAAAAAGAAGGTATGGATAATGATTCAGTTGCTTCTCATGTATTTTACATTGTCTATATTCAAATTTGCCTTAGTTCCCCACCACTTTTGTAGTCATCCCAGTCATACCTGGGCCATGGCTTCTATGACTTGCTATTCTATTTGCTAATATTCTCATTGCCTGCATTTTCATCCCCGTGTTGTACGAAGGTCACTGAAAGGTGCATGTAATTCCAATTTCCAGAGACAACCCGGAATATCTTGCTTATAAATGTGTATTTTCTCCATTCTTTCTGTAACTTCTAGGGCCCTGGTTATCCCTTTCCTCAGCTGGAAGGTAACCACTAGCTTCTCTCTCATCCACCCAGATCACTCCAGGAATTAGATAGAGTTTTTCACATATATACAAAAGGCCTGATTCCCCACACCAGTTGTCTGTGAGGTTACTTAGAACTTGTATTTTTCAGATGTTGTATAGCTTATTGTTAGAGTATTTCTCTTTAGTTCCTAGTCATGGCTGAGGTCATGAACCTTTCATCCTTGAACTACCAGGAAAATCTGTCCTTTATGGTTTGTTGCTGCTGGGGCTGAGACCTGGATGAGATCTGTATGGCTGCTCCTGGCTAGAAGTCTAAACCACGGCATGTCCAGAACATCTTTATTCTTGTTACTGCTCTACCGATACTCCATGCTGCTTTTCCAACAGTCAGCCAAGAGGAAGAATGAGGCCTCTTTTTGGCAGGAGTCATCTAGTACTTGTACCCCACTAGGGCAGCACAGACTGATGATACACTCTGGTTACGTCTGCAGGAGCTTGGTACGCAGAGCCTGGGATACTGCACTGACTTCCAGACAGTCCCAGGCTGTGGCATCAGCTGCAAGGTCGGAGGTGTGGAGGCCATCCTGGGCACGGCTGAGGAGGATCTCAGTAAGCTGGATGCTAATAGGAGCAGGGACAACAGTGCTCTTCTGGGAGAAAATGCACTGATCACACTCTCTGAATCACTCGGTATGTCTGCCAGTAATGTGACTGCCAGTTGCAATGAGAGGGCTGATGGGTTATCAGTGCTGACCACTGTAAAACAGTCCCCTTGACTAGGAACAACAGAAAGGTACATTTACAGCAGAAGGAGGCAAACAAGATGAGAGATAAAAATGTGCCTTAACAGAAATCGAAGCTCTGTCTTTCCCCTGCTCTCGATCTCTGCAATTCAGAAACCTATGTAAGAATTTAGACAATACAGTGATCAGTACTTGAAAAGTCCATACAATACATATGTGATAAGACATACCCACTAATGTCATTTTTGGATAGAAGAATGGTCCAGTGGAGACCAAAGTTTGCCTCAGCATTATCTTCCTATTTGGAGCAGTTTTCTTTAGTGTAGATGATCTTACTCCTACTTTTTATATCCTACCTTTTAGTTCCATATTAAATTTGACCTTTTGTTTTCTATTCACATATCTCTCAAGGCACTTGAAAAAAACCCAACTATTCAGCAGATGCACAATAACTGTGTTCTATCTGCAAACCAAATTTCAGTGCCTGATATTTTTGATTACACCCATGCATTTGGTTTTGTTTCATGCTCTGTGGGATCCACTTTGCTCTTTTGTAGTGCAGGAGAGAAAGACAAAGTATTTAAAGCTTTCCTTAAGAAGCTCATCAGTTCTGTTCAGAAGACTGTGGCTCTCCTGACCTTTTGGAGAAAGCTATTAGAAGAATTAAATAAAATAAGAACTTTAATCATCAGAACTATGCTATTTGTGAATGGTGTTAATGTAATATTTTCTCAACTGATTCATACGGCTCTTGTGAAATTGGACTGAATTCATGATGAGGTGCTTCAAATACTGTTTCATTGTTCATTAGAACAAAACTATAATTTCTTACCAGAAATAGCCTTTATATTCAAAAGAAGTTATTGGTTGTGAGGATAAAGCAGCTTGGCATTTACGAAATGTGCATATTGCACTTAGAAAAACAATGCCAACTGGCAAAGGCAAATACGGGCAAGTACTTTCATTAAGTTTATGATGCAGTTCTGTATATAAACAGGCACAGATTGAGTTTTGAAGGAGAAAAGTTTTATGAGGCTGTCTCCAGGTGGTGCCTACATATTTCTGTTTGGCCACGACAGCAGTACTTCAACAACACTAATTTTGTTTGTGTCTTGGGTGTGACCATTGCCAGCCTGGAACACACACACAAAAATAAACTAGAGAAACCTCTTCAGAATATCTTTCTATAGTTAACACTGGCATAGTCATCCTCTGGCTTGTGTGCCCTGTTTCTGAGCTGCTTGTTTTCCTTTTTGTCTCTGCACAAAGGTCCATCAGGTTCTCACACGTACTCGGTGTTGATTGGAAATCGTGAATGGATGCGACGCAATGGCTTGCACATTGCAAGTGATGTCAATGATGCAATGACAGACCATGAAACGAAAGGACAGACTGCCATACTAGTGGCTATAGATGGTAACTACTGTTCTTTGGAGCGACTTAATACGTATTGATTGATCCTACCATGCAATGGATTAAAACAAACTCTGGAGAAATTGATCAGTGGCTTAGTGTCAAGAAATTAGTAATCTTTTAGTGCAGAAATACTTGAGAACTGGAAAGCATCAAAGTGTTCTTAAAAGAAACTTTCACCTTGGAACACTGTTTATAAGATTTTGTTGGGTAGTTTTTAATTTAAGTGTTAATTTCAGAACCTCCTGTTGTCTGGGACTGTTGTCAGAAAAGCAGTGCCAGTGTGGTGCCATGTCCCATCTGGGCTTTACATCACTTCAGGTTCACATGACAAACCTATTGCACCACTGATTTCAAAACATTTCATGAATATACATGATGATGCACTAGACCATTCAAGAATAATAGATTAGACTGAATGAGTTTTACCTGAGGGGTTCTGTTCTATGGGAGAGATCCCAAGCAATTTCTTAATATGAGAAACTGCTGTAACTGGAATAGATTCCCAGTGCATCTGAAATAGGGCCTCTGATTCAATTATGGAATACATGTTCTTGGTGCTCCTCCAGAGCAATTTTGAGAGGAATTTGTGTGTCTCAGCCTGGACTCCATCAGCAGCCCAGCAAAATCAAGTGCTCTTAACATGCCAGCTGATGTACACCTGGCATTCCTATCGCTACTAGTGATATAGTAAAGAGAGATACAGGGGTGCCAAATCTACTTCAGTCCTTACTTTTGAAAAGTCACAAGCAATGATAAACCAATGTGAGATTTTTGTGTGAAAGAAATGTGGATACACCTTTGAGTTTATTTTGAAAGGAAGGTACAACATCTCTGTATGAAAACAATTAATTATAACAGAGATCCAACCCATAAAGATTAGGGGACATAAAACCAGATACTCCATATGCTTCCTCTTGGAGGAGGGACTTCAACATCTGACCTGGGCACAAATACCAAGGCTTGCCCTAGAATCACAGAATTGTTTCAGCTGGAAGAGGCCTTCAAGTTCATCGAGTCCAGCCTTTGCCCTAGCCCTAGCAACCACTAGACCATTTCCCTGTCTTGCATTCTATTTGTCCATGCCATAAAAACCTAAAAGTCATATTTAAAAGCTCCCTTCCTCTTCTTCCCTTCCTTCTGGTCTCTAGACACCAACAATGGTTGTTGCTCAATCTGAAATATATAAATGAGAAAAATGTGTATGTGTAAGAAAGAGACCATAATTTAGAAAACTGAAGACAGCTGTTCAGGCTTATGAGTGTCACTATTACCCAGAATGTGTTATTTCACAAGCTGCCGTGGTATCATGGAGGGGAAGTCCTGTCCTCTTGCTGTCACTTTGCTTGCTGCAGCTCTCTAACAGAGGGTGTTTCTTTGTGCAGGTGCTTTGTGTGGAATGATCGCAATAGCAGACACGGTCAAGCAGGAGGCAGCCCTTGCTGTGCACACGCTGAAAAACATGGGAATAGATGTGGTGCTGATAACGGGAGACAACAGGAAAACTGCAAAAGCTATTGCTACTCAGGTATCTGCTTCTTTGTGTTTCTAAAAACCCCACATGATGAGGTCCTAAAACTCTGCTTACCCCAGTGAAGTGGAGCAAGAACTCAGTTTCCTTGGATACGTTAAATAAAGATAAAATTTCTTGAATTGGACTGAAAATTAGGTCAGCTACAATGGAATAGTAAAGACTGCATTAAGATTCCACTGAAGACAAGCAGTCAGCTCTTCTCCAGAGGTACAGAGCATCTTGCAGTAATGAGTCTGCTACTTGAGCCCTTCACTGAAGGGCAGTCGTGTTTGGTTAGTGACAAAGGAAAGTTCCTTTAAGGTCAAGTCCTGTTCACAACAAGAGAAATGGGGATTTGTCATTATCTTTAGGGGTAACATGGGAATAACAATAGGAGTTATTGTTAAGAAGCATAGCAGTCTAAAAGAAATTGTGTTTATATGAGATTTCCTTGATCTCAAACTATAACTCTAGCTCCAAAGGCAAAGCCAAATTCTCGTTCTACCTGACTACGTTGTCACTGTCTCCATCTTCATTTCCCCCTTTCCCTTTGCGTCGATCTGCTTCTAACCTACTGTGTGTCCTCTTGCTTTCCTAACGTGATCCACCACTCAGCTGCCTCATCCAGCACTGTGGTGTGCCTGTTCCCATTTGTTGTCAGGTCTGCTTCGTTTCCCAATGCCATGCTTTCATCCTTCTTCTATTTTGATTCACGCTTTTGCTTTTTGTGTTCAATTGTGGTAAAGCACTTTCCTACCCCACCTTTCTTTGTTAAGAGAAGTATTTCAGAAACTAGCTTTAATTTGTGCTTCCAGGCACTCAAGTGATGGCACTTTTTATAGCCTGTGACAACCTAATTTTTCATTGCATTTTTGGCACTTATTTCCTTTCCAATGGAAAAATGGTAAGCCAGTTCTAAAAACTTTAAAAAAACCCCACAAAATTTTTTGAGAGATTATAAGAGAGCTTCTGCCTTATGTAGTGAAAATCTGATCCCTGCATGGTTAGGCAGCTAAACCAGGGGCATTATCCCAGCCCTCTTTAGTACACCCACCCATTTTTCAACTACAGCACTACAGCCATTGGTAGCAACTCTGTATTTGTTGAGATGTGGATGGGTACAAGTGTTTAGCCAGCCATCTGCTTTATTTTCATAGTTTCCTTGAGACTTGCACATCCTTGGCATTTCTGTGTTTCCCTTAGTGTAACTGCCTCATCATATAGTTTCTGTGTTACATTTCACTGAAGCCTTTATTAGTGCAGCAAGCAGCATAATTAGCTGACAACTGGCTCATCATCAAACCTTTATTGCCAAGGCAATATAGTCCCAGAAGCCCTGCAGGCCAAGCCTGCATCACTGCATCTCTCTCTTTCTTATACCAAAGGCATATTGCCCTCGGCTTTCTGTGTAGCTTGCAAGTGTTGCCTCCACCAGAATCAGCTTAGCTGAGCTTCCTTTGTTTCCCTTTCACCGAGAACAAAAAATTACTCTTTCTTTCAGCATGAAGCATGTCACCAATTGGGTGTGTTTCTTTATTTCTCTGTAGGTTGGGATCAAAAAAGTCTTTGCCGAGGTTCTTCCTTCTCACAAGGTTGCTAAAGTCCAGGAGCTCCAAAATGGGAGGAAGAAAGTTGCGATGGTTGGTGATGGAGTCAATGATTCCCCTGCACTAGCCAGGGCTGATGTTGGAATTGCAATTGGAACAGGCACCGACGTTGCCATTGAAGCAGCAGATGTTGTTCTTATCCGAGTGAGCACTACAGTTTTGACCTGTCCTCTTTTATTACTGACACTTGTCTCTTTGGTTTGATATTCTGAAGGCTGCACGTGGAAAATTTTCAATGCTCTTCTGTCTTGCAGAATGACTTGCTGGATGTAGTTGCCAGTATACACCTATCAAAGAGAACAGTTCGAAGAATACGAATAAATCTGATTCTCGCCTTAATTTATAACCTGCTTGGAATACCCATAGCAGCAGGTATGTGACTGCCAGAGCTCAGCTGGTCAAAGAGAGCAGCACAGTTGAGCTCTGTGGTACCTCTCGCAGGATTTTATGCTCAAGGAACCAAGGAGAAGTTCCTAGAGTCTTTGAAACTTGGCAGGAGGACAACATAAATAACATTCTTTTGTTTGTTTTGTTTTCATATTGTAGAAAAAAGACTTTTTCCCCCAAAAATTTTAAACTCTTAGAAATAAATTCTTGTATGATGCCATTAGAACCATGCTCCTATTTCACATAGCAGTACTTGGGGATTAGTTTCTGTATACTCAAACCCAGCTTTCGTCCAAGATATCATCCCACTTCTGAGTGCTCTCTTTTGTTCACCCTGAATCACACATTTTCTCTCTTACTATTTGTATTGTCTCTATCAGGCATCTTCTTATGTTCCAAATTCCTTCTTAAAACTTCAAGCATTCCTCTTTATGAGTAACTGCTCTCTCCTTTGCCTAGGCTATTGCCTCTTCCTTCCATTGCTTTTGCAGAATAAGTCTGGAATAGCTGGAAGGGGCAAATAGTCTCACTTTGTGGCTGCAGTCTTTTAGCTGAACTGGTGTAAAGGTCATCCCTTGCAATAGAAGGGACATATTTAAAATTGAGTGAGGAAATATATATATCAATGTAGTTGTGTTGATGGAGGTCTCAGCAAGTCATGGTGTAGAACTGCTGATCTGTTCTATGATGTGCAGGGACAGAAATGTCTATGTTGCGACAGGAGGTTCTGGCTCACATCAATGCATTTTTTTTGCTAGGGGTGTTCATGCCTGTTGGCCTCGTGCTTCAGCCTTGGATGGGATCAGCTGCAATGGCAGCTTCTTCTGTGTCCGTTGTGCTATCTTCCCTGCAGCTGAAATGGCAAGTCATCCTACACTGACTGGTTGGGGAACTGCAGGCAGCACCGCTGCTGAGACTCAAAGGGATGTTACTTTGAGCTTTTTGTATACCTAAAAGTACCTGACAGCCCTTTAGCTTGGGGTCATTCTGTCTAATGCTTGTCTCCAAAAGAGGTAGGTGAGGTGTCGCTATAATGAACACACTAGGACCAAGACAGTACTGAGCATTCTTTAACTTGCAGCTAAAAGTGTGACTGGGTGCCACCTGGGCACCTGGATTGGACATCTAGTTTGATACCAAGTGAGGGAATGGACAGCACTGGTTTTGCTGTGAATATCAAGTGAACATATAATTCAAAAGATAGTTCTCCTTAGTGTAGCAGTGGATGCTTTAACAAAGATTTGTACTTGTTTTGATTTTTTATTTAATTTAGCCAGAGGGAAATAGAGAAGTAGTGTATTTATTCTTTTGCATCTTGCTACAAATAAAGCATGTTGCTCAAGTTCTTTGGAAGGAAACCAATTCCTGAACTATAACAGCATTTTTCAAATTCTATTAATTGTTTTTATGCTCCATTTTTTCAGGTGCCCTTTTTGGGTGCAGTTACAGTGGATCTGTTTTTAACAGCGCTGTGAGCAAAATTCTCTCAAAAATAAGACTTTTTGCGTTGTCTGAAATTAGTTCAAAGCTTCAAATATTTCTACTGTAGTTGGGGTCTTCTGTATAATATGGTACAGTGTGGTATAAACTAATACAGGAAAATAATAAATATGGTATGAACTAATACAGGAAATTTGTTGCTGCATGTTGTTTCTGATCCTGCAAATGCTCAATGAGACTGCAGTCTAGAATAAAAGTCACATACGTACTCATGTCCATTTGCAAATCAGCCCTATCACTACAGGATTCCCATCCTAAAAACTTTCTGTGTGGAGTAAATCCAAAGGATGAGAAATTTCTGTGAAGGGATTCCTTATTCTCCAGTTATTTTGATCTCACGCTGAGTACATGAAGCATCAGACATCACTGTGGTTAGATACTGAGAATTCCCCCAGTACATATTTGGCTTCAGACTGATGGAAGCTCTATTACAGTATACTTTGTAGGACAGTAATGTTTCTTCAAGCTTCATATCAACTGAACACAACTTCAAGTTCCAAAGATACTACATATATGTGAAGAAGAAGATGCATACTCGCCATTGCTGGCTATTGAATCAGAAAGTGATTTTGAGGTCCATTCCCCTGCAATTGTCTACTACAAACCCTCTCATAATACAGCAAATACATAGTTTTTCTTACAAGTGTTTCCCTTTCAGTATCCAAGTATCTTAATGCCATGTGACCCATACTCTTAGCCATTAATATTGTGTCTGAGGTGCAGGTAACATTTAGGTTGTCAGAAGCTTCTGATTTGTTCTCATGCCAAAAATGTTTCTACTTGTTGATGTCTTGGTACTAAACATCTTTTTCTTTTCTTAGTTATAAGAAGCCAGACACAGAGTTTTATGAAGCACAAGCTCAAGGCCGCATGAAGCCACTTACTCCTTCCCAAATCAGTGTTCACATTGGAATGGATGATAGGAGGAGGGATTCATCTAGACTGGCTCCTTGGGACCAGATTAGCCAAGTGTCTTTTTCTTCCTTGACTTCGGACAAACTGCCGAGACGTAATGGTTTTGTGGAGGAGGAGGGAGACAAGTGGTCATTGCTCATGAATGGAGGAGATGAAGAACAGTACATCTGAGGCACTGCATTCTTAGTACTGGAGGAAACATTCCTCCTCATCAGTGACAAGAAGGACCGACTTGCGTCATCAGGAGTTTCAAGGTTGTATGTGAAGTCATTCCTTCAGCTCACAAAACATTTGCAACCCAACTCGATGGTGGGTTGTACGGATTGTGGCTTTTTTTTCACGTCACCAGTTACTTCTAGTCATGGAAAGAATCCATGGCGCTGAAGTGAACTGGCTCCTTTACACACAGCAATTAGTGACATCATGTAAAATCGGGATTTCCAGAGTCTAAAAGAGTTTCTATCTTCTACACAGTTTGGTGAGCACCAAATTTCATACTTTTCTCCTCCTTTTAACTTTATTCTTTCAAGAGCACATGAAGCAAAAGTATTTTCAGAGCTAACAAATATTAATTTCTGTGTCCAAGTGAAAATAGCCAGTGACTTGAGGAGCTCTGTGGTCAGAAGCTGTATTATTACACAGAATCCTGACCAGTCATGTCACTGTGAGAGCACTTTGTATTTAGGATTCGTGTGCATCTCTTTGGACCAGAAATGCTTCAATGTTTCACTGACTGTAACTCTCTGAAAGGTCTCTTTCAAAGATTTTCACTTGCTTCCAGGTATCTCATCCTTTGGATGCACATTTCAACTGCTAAATTTGTTCTGTTATTCCCACTTCTGTCCTTCATTTTCTCTTTTGCTCCATATGAACTCTTTTCCCCCTTTCTTTACACAAGATGTCTACTATGAGTTGCTATTATTATGTTTACAGATATTCCTCTTTGGGAAAAACTTCTTTAAGCCACCAGCAACTTTTCCATACCTACTGGAATCTGAAAAGGCAGAGCAACTCATGGTCCAAATTGGTGTATAATTTTCCTGTGTGTACCTTGCCCCCTGACAGTTGGGCTGTTGTCTGTCTCTTCCCTCTGACAGAGTGAAGAATTTATTTCAGTGTGAGTGAATGTGGTGTTTGTCGTGGGGTGACAGAGAGCAGAACTAGCATTGTCTGACTCCAGCATGGCTGAATGGAGTTCATTTGTTGTATAAGTTAAGCCCAGCTTGATGGTGGCTTAGAATGGAGCTAAAAGTTTAAATGGTAAAGGTGGAAATGTGGACTTAAAATGCAGAGCTTCAATTTGCTAGCATTATCAATGATCTTTTCTGATGAAAGAAGGACTTGAACTAAGAAAATCTGTAGTAGCTTGAATTTTAATGTATATTTGTATTTATGTTTTGAATTGGTTTTAATTTCCCAGTTTGCTCTAGTTTAATGAGAAAATTAAGGTGCTGAACAACTCTTTTTTCACTCTAACATCCTTACCAAAGCTTGCAGTAACTTTGTCACTGTGAATGTCAAATTCATCCCTTAAAACACTTTTTTAAGTCAGGACAGTAGGAATGCACAACTTTGGTAGACTGAATCCAGTCCCAGGGTGCTGAGATGCTCAGCTGCAGGACTCTGAAGCAAAGTTTTGTAGTCTAATCAAAATGTGAAAGAGGAGGAATTACTATGCTAAACAATGTGAAGTAACTACTTGCTTAATACTTGACTTAAATATAGAGCTAGTTCCATCATGGGTTCAAAACCTGCTCCTCCTTATATAAAAAGGAAAAATATGTTGAGGAGGAAAAGAATTGTGCTTAAAGCATGGGGCAAGTCCTATTCTGTCTCCGAGTGTTATATTTGAACTCTCCTTAGCAAACATTGACAGCACTGTCTTAAAGAGAATTACAAATCAGTTTTAATACTGTAAAATCTCTTAATCTGTGTAGAGTTACAGCACACAGACTTTTGAAACATGCCAGAAGTGCCTATATTTGTCCCTGTGCTGAACTAAGTCTACTCTTCCACTGTTTCATGTTTTATTACGAGTGCTTACAGTAAAAAATACTGTGGTTTTTTTGGTGTTGTTTTTTTTTTTTTCCTTTGGGTGTTTATTTTTAAAAGCCAAACAAACAAGCAAAATAACTTTGTGTCTTGGGTTTGCTTTTTTTATTTTCTGGAAACATACAGAAAAAAAAAGATCATAAGCAGTGATTGTTGGATGGTGGGATGCATATGCACAAGAGAGATTTTGTGACTGTTTTGTGATCTATTTCAGGCAGGATACACAGCAGGAAAAAAATTGTTGTATTGTGTGTCGAGGCAGGTGAGGTTGTGAGCATGTTGAAGGGTGGAATTAAGATTTGATATCGTCTCAAGAAATTGGACAGAACCGACAAACTTTGCGAACAGGAAAGAGAGGAATTAAAGGTCAGCTTGACAGAAAAAGGTCAGGCTGGCATTCATTTTGTGACCCATTCTAACAACACAGTGATGTTGCAAAATTAACAGTAACATTGAGATGTATTAGAGACTATATCATCCATTTGACCTGAAAAGCCTCTTTCTGTTCAGCTCTAAAGAGGCATCAGCTGAAGGATCAGGTCTAGTTTTAAATGTTATACCCAGGAAAGAAAATGGAGATGTTTCAGAGAAGAGCAATGAGATTTAACAGAAATACAGAAAACGTGAGAACGTGAATGCATGGGAATGAGAAATATAAGAAGAAAATCGAAGGAGTTTAAGTAGGTTTGCCTACAGAATACTCAAAGTCTCCAAACACAATGAGAACAATTTATTCCTTTCATCTTTTCAGTGTTGTTTATGGTTGTGGTGGCTAGAAAGGAAATAATAGGTTTATTGAATCGAAGAAGATTTGGATTAGTCACAAGGGAGGAACCTTGTAACAGGGAAGATTGTGGAGCACTGGAAGAGATCACCAAGGGGAGCTCTTCAGGTGCACATGGCAATCAGGCACAGATCTGACCACGATGCCTTAGCCAGAGGTAAATCCTGCCTTGGGGCAGGTGACTGCCCTGTACAATCTCCTGACATTCTCTCCAGCCAGGGTTTCTTTTATTTCAGTGAATGTCATGTGAACTGGAGAATTATTGGAGTAGGACTGATCACACTCTCTTGCTCTCAAGACTTGTCAAAGGACTGGAAGAAAGATTTGACTTTATATAATAGCTTGAAATGAAATGGAATAATAATATGTTTCCCAACTATATTTGCATAATGTCTTCAACTGTAAACTGCTGTGAAACTTGCATGAGTCATAGAATCACAGAATGGTTTGGGCTGGAAGGGGCCTTAAAGATCACCAAGTTCCAACCCCCTGCCATGGGCAAGAACACCTTCCACTAGACCAGGTTGCTCCAAGCCCCATCCAACCTGGCCTTGGACACTGCCAGGGATGGGGCAACCACAGCCTCTCAGGGCAACCTGTATCACCCTCTAATCCAAATCTCCCCCCTCTGTCACCACATTCCCTTGTAAAAAGTCCCTCTCTAGCTTTCTTACAGGCCACTTTAGGTACTGGAAGGCTGTAATAAGGGTCTCTCCAAATGCCTAGATAATTACATACATATAAATGTATATAAGGAACTCAGAAGAGCTGCACATAGTCAAGAGAAAGAAATATAAGTGCTAGTCCTGCCACTTGTGATCATGTGCTCTTGTTAAATCTAAGCTGGTTCACTGGAGGAGTGTACGAGATGGAGGACAACATTTGCATTTCTGCATACCACAGTTAGAGGGTTTCCTTGCCTTCATGGGACCATCTGCCTACAGGGCTGCCAGCAGAGCGAGGCTCTGGCCTGTGCCTGGTGCTCCTCTGTGCTATGAGCCAGGTCCAGTCAAAGGAAGGTGCCCGAGAGAACAGGCTCTTGGTGTAACCCCTAAACTCAGTGCTCTGGTCACTCACCAGAGCACCACGCTTCTCCTCTGTCCCAGGACTGTTTTTTTGGATGGTTTAGACAGTGTAGGGGAGCTTTTCAAATCCCTGTTTTGATCCTAGGTGCTTACATTCTGCTTGTTCTCCCAGCATCACTCAGTTACTGATGATCTGACCCTGAATGTTTGTATGTCTGATGACATGTCTATGTACTTTGCCCTATGAAAATTTCATGAATCTTTTCCTGTAAGTTTGTTTTCATGATCACAGAAGACTCTAATGCATCAGATCTTTTACTTTGGTTTTTCATGTTATTTTTGGTGCAATAGTTCAGGAGCAGCTTTTCCCATTAAGTTTTTCAGCCGTGTTCCTTCTCATGCTACTGTAGTTTTGCCATAATTGTTTTTGTGCCCTCAATTCACAGGAAAGAAATTATTGCATTGCATTTCCTTCTCCCTTTCCCCTCTTTTCAAGCAAATTAACTGTCTGACTTCTGTCCAAGCTGATTACAGCCTTTCTCTGACTCAAGGATGCTGAGGATTGCGTATTTTCTATTGTACTTGTGTGTGAAGAAAACAAACGAGTAGGTGGTGAAATTCTACAACGGTGTAGAGGGATGAGAAATCGGATAACACTGAAATGTCAGATTTAATTTCCTCTGCTAAGGCACCAACAGCAAGCGTGTTGGTTTTCAGCGGGAAATCGTTTGAGAGTCACAACAAAAGAAGTGGCGAAGTGCAAAGCATCCTGCTCACGTGTGAGCCTCAGACAGGCACGAAGGTGGGAGGAGGCAGATGAATTCTGCTGTTTGTCTCCAGTTAAAAGCACCCTGGCACTGCAGGCAAGCTCGGCTCATCCGCAGGCTCTCCGCGCAATGATTGGAGTTTCATGATTTACTTACCCTCATGCATAAAAGGATAGTTTCCGAAGTTTACCCTGGTGCTGCTGCAAGGGAAGGGGGAGGGATGTCGCGGGAGGAGGGGTGTGTGTGTTTCTGCGCTTGGGCATTCAGCCGCCCCAGGTGGAGGTCAGTCCCCTGGCACATTTGTGCTGGTCAGTGCTGTGGTCCAGGGGCATCCATGCTGGGTTTGGGTCGGGGGAGCTGTGCCGCCTGGCAACCTGCACCTTCCCCTGCGGGGGACCACGAGATGTCACTGCAGGTCCAGCCCGAGACACAGAATCCTCTTAATCTGCAAAGCACCCAGACATCCAAGACATTCACTGCTGGTTAGCAGCAAGAGGGAATAAAATGCAATAGAGGCAAATAATAAAATAATTTTAGGCTGACTTGACATTATGTAGCCCAGGAACAGTTTTTAGGCTAGCATTTATTTGCCTTCAGCTCTGAAATGCTACTTAGTTTGTAATATCCGACACTGAAGTAAATTCTGACCTCTGCATGTTCTGTCTGCTGAAATTGGTGTTGCCTTTCTTTTTCCTTCAACAAGCTGATATTCAAGAGCAGCAGTGCTGCAGGAAGGCAAAGCGTGGTGCCTGCACCCTCAGGACAGCCCTGCACCTTGCAATGTGAGTTTAAACTCCCCAGGCAGCTGAGGGTAGGTAGGTTGGTAGGTTTTTGTTTAAGTATACTCTTAGGGGAAGTCTCCATGTAGACCCATCATAAGGCTCTGGGAATGTGTTTCTGTTCAGGGAGGCAGCAAAGCACATGTATAAATCCTTATGGAGTCAATGAGGTAATGCACATGCTCAGTGCTCCTCTGAACTGTAGCTGCACGTGTCTCAGATAGGAAAAACATTTTAGGCATAAATCTGAATATATCCAAACATTCAGGGAGCTATCCAAAATCCATATGACTATCTTTAAAATGAAAAAATAGACCAGGTTTGAAAGAAGTTGGCCAACCCATTTTTCCTCCACTGCTGCCTCTTTACAAGATTGACATGGCAGCAGTGCTGCTCTAGCTCTGTGCTGTTATTTAAACCCCTGTATCTCTGCTTGTCTTCAACCTCTGGCAGGTGGGGAGCTCCCACGTGACGCTTGCTACTGAAAAGGAAGAGGATCAGTGTCTAGGCAAGGCAGGGCCTTGAGACACCCGTCAGATGAAGCTTGCCAAAGGTGCTTCAGGGTGGTCAATGGTATCTCCAAAACCACTACTTTGGTAGAGGCTGGTTTGTGCCAATTTTGCTTAAAGCAGATTGCTTTAAATTTTGCATTTATCTCTCCACTTCTTTTCTTATTTTTTTTTATATCTTCCTGTTGTTCAGGAACACCTGGCTGAGTGTCTGTGTCCCTGAGCTCTTCACCTCTCTCCTACCCTCCTGGTGTTAGGATGAGGACTGGAGGTGGCACACTGGGATGAATGGCAGGAGGAGGGTAGTCTCCTCTGGCTAGACACAAGGGGCTGCTGGGCAAACCTGGCACATTCCAGCTCTCCTGTGGCGAGACAAGCCTACAACACAGGGAGACACGTGGGGCAGGTAGCAGTAAGGAGCCACACAGAGTGGCTGCTCTGCGCTGATTTTACTTGCACTTGGTGAGGGGCCTGCTCAGTCAGCCTGGTGGGTTTCACCAGCGCCCTTGGGGAACTCATTGTGGTCCTGTGACAGGGCTGTAAGCAGGTGCTGGTGCCCAGCCCAATGCTGAGAGCCCTGAAGGGCACCAGAGAACTGGTGTCAGTCCTCCCGTGTGAACTCATTTTCAGGTTTTAGAGCAGGCTCTTACATTCCCTGTGAACCAGTGGGATGGTTTATAGGGCTGAAGCAGAGGACACAGCTCAGGCTCTTGGCTGGAGAGGGCAGAGAACCTCTGAGTTTGCTGTGAGGATCGGGTGCAGATGTTTCAGTGCATGGGTTTGTGCTGGCTTTCCTGCCAGGCTGGGGATTGCTCCATCGCGTGCTCCCAGTGATAGACATGAGAGACATTGGTTTTGTCCCTGGAGTGAAAATGTAACAGGCTTCTCTGCAGAAAAGTGCTGGATTTTAGGTGGCCCAGATGCTGCAAGTCTCCAGAGTGACCTGTGTTACCTCCCCATCAACTGGGGTGCACGGGGTGTGCTGAGCAGCTCTTGCCATCTGCATGCTCTGTGCAGAGAGCGTTGGCACTACCACACCTCTCCTGCCCTGCTCCAAGAGCTGCCTCAGCATGGACAAAGCTGAGGGACTATTTTTGGGACACCTGCGAGCCCAAAGGCTGCAAAAATACTTGGTTGCTATGAAAAGATGAGACAAAACTCGGCCTTCCTACAGGATATGGCACCAGACTATGCAACATAAAACACTGTGGACTGAGGTGCTTGTGGCCTGCCTGCTGGTTACAAGCAGGTTATGTCCCGACAGTGCTCCCATCTGCTGCATCAAGCTAACACAGGCAGAACTGGCAACATTTTACTCACCAGGGCAAATGAGCCCCGTGCAGTGTCTAGTTTTGAAGCCTGCCCTTGTTTTCCAGTGGTGCAGGGAAGGGCACATGGAGACAGGCCCTGCTCCAAGGGACTTGCCTGCATCCCCACAGAAAGGGGCATTGCTTCCAAGGGTTAATGTTATTTTAAGATACCTCTGCATTGCAGTTGCAAATCTGAGTGGCTGGGAGCAACTTGCTTGAACAGGAAAGAGCTCATTAAATATATACTGTCACTGATTTATAAGAGAGTGTGGAGACAATATAATTACTGTAATTATGTCAGATACTTGCTGCAGAGTTGCCGTTTGTGTTGGGAATTTGATCCTCTCGCTACGGCAGAAGGATTAAAGAACTACATACACCTGCCAATATATTCGTGCCACAAGTAACTTAGTCAGAAGCTGTTGTGTGATTGTTCTCTTTACAGACCATGTTGCTCATTAAGCATATAATCGTCTTCAGGGACGAAAGGGAGGTAGGCAAGGCTTTTGGGTAGCGTTCTGCTTGCTTCATGCACACGGAGGAGGCAGATTTTGGCTGTGAAGGTGACCTGGGCAACGCTACCCTGGCTGAGGTTGTGTTGCAGTGAGAAAGTTTATACCCGTAGCTCACAAGAAGCTGCTGAAAGGGGAGTTTTGGTGGAAAATGCCTGCACTCACCTACCTCTGCTAGTGCAAGTACCCATGGCTGGGATGGGTGTGCTGAGAAAGCCAGCGATGACTCCTACCTCTTCTGAAAACAGGGTGCCGAATTTTTGCTCATGTGTGATAGATGGCAGCTGTGCAGCCAGGATAGTATGATGTGTATGGTCTATGGACCATCGATTATGGGCTTATATGGCTCTCTTGGGTAAAGTGGGAAAGGGAAACTACAAGGAGGAGAAATACCTTTGAGGTACACAGGTATCTTAAAAGGAGTAAGGTCTGCTCTCCATGAACGAAGAGAGAAATGGGGATGTGAGGGTTGCTTTGTGGGGAGGGAGCACACATATCTTCAGGCTACTAGGGCACCTAGGTATCCTAGAAGGTGGAAAGCTTCGGCTGTTCAGAGGAGTGACAGAGTCTGACCAGCACCCACTGCAGCCTGTGGCTGGAGCTGTGAGCACCCCAAAGCCTATGAGTCCACTGCCCTTCTGCAGTGAAAGAGCTGACAGGTCAAATCTCTGCCCCTGCAGAAACCCTTAACCAGTGATTAATGGCTACTCCTTGTGCTTAAAGGAAAGAGAGGAAATGGGAATTTAACAGCGAGCTTTCTCTTCTGAACACACTATGCTGAAGAAAAAGATCTTGCTTAAAGAATAAGCACATTGGGCAAATATAAGGCAGCAGACAAACAGGCTTACTCTTGAGAGATCTTCAAAGTAACAAGAAAAGCAGCTTTACATGGAGAGTTTCATCCCAGGATCTTGGCCCGGAGAGAGCAAAACCTCTTCGGCACTGCTGTGAGGGAGGGCTGGGGAGGGAGGTGAGAACAAGGCTGAGCCCAGAGCAGCCTCACTATTTTCCTCCTTTGAAAAGTGTTCAGTTCTACAGAGAATCACACTGCTTATTTGGTAACACTATCACTGCTCTTGTTCTTAAATCCCTACACATTTATTAAATGTAAGCTGTGAGGAAAATGTGCTTCGCAGCAATAAAATATAAAAGCCACTTCCACAAGGGAAGTTGTAGGCATCTTACACAAGGCTGAGCTGAGGCATGGGTGAAGTAACCTGAGTGGCATCTGAGCCCAGCAGAGACCAGGACATTTTGTGCTCCAGCCTGAGAGAATATTAGTCCTTCTTCCTTGTTTTCTATTGATCCCAAGGTTCCTGTTTACAGAATTTGGTGCATTGATGGCCATGTTTTCTTCTCTACCGAGGGTCTCTCATTGCCTCTGGAAGAAAATTCTCTTTCCATTTACTTAATAAGGCCACTTCTAGCTTAAGGTGTTAGCCTGACAAAAGAATGCACACAGGTTAGTTAAATTTGCCACTTGAGACAACACTGTCCTCCTCTGTTTTCTCATTTTGCTCTACAAGTTTGGCTGGTGTCACATGTATAACATGCTTTGGGATTTGTGTGTGGAAACGCAGCAGAGGCTGCACATGCACAGCAGCGCAAGGGCAGAGTCAGGAAAACCAAGGGCTAATTCACCAGGGCTTTGCACCGCCTATCCTGCTTTACTAATGGAGAGAAAAAACCTTGTTTCCTCAGAAGGTGGTTCCGTTGCCAGTGTGTGATGTGCAGTTTTAGCAGATCCCAGCATCATCCTTATTTTTTTCAGTCTCACGTGACACAGACTTGAGCAATGCTGACGCTGTTGGCCTGGGTCATCATGCACTCACTTGAGGTCCACCTCTCCTTTCTTCACCCTGCTAAGGCTGGAGTGGACTAGTGTACCTTTGTTCAGAAGAGTGGAACTCAGGTCATAATTGGGGCTGACATGTGCCTAGGCCTTTTCCATGTGTGGTGATTTGGTTTTTTCTGCCTAGAAATTTTGTGTGGCTTTGAAAAATTTTGAGCATTTTCCTGGAACTTCTAGATATCCAGAGTAACTCTGAGGTGGCTTCCAGACACCTTCATGTCCTTGGGAAATGGCCACGGTCCATCTGCAGGTCAACCTTGTATAGTATGTACAGTAAATCCCACCCATACACACAGTATCAAACCTTGTGCACATTTGCAAGGCACCTTTTAACATATTTCAGACACAGAAATCCCAGAGAGGTAGCTGGGGGCACGGAACAGGGGAAGGGCTTTCAAACGGGACAAAAGCTGCAACACAAAAA
>WBNH01007286.1:0-23674 GCA_013401255.1 Urocolius indicus
AGTACTGGAGTTTGTTTTGCTCGTAATTGTAATTTGCAGTGAGCCCTCCCTGCCCTAGTCTTAATCCACAGCAACCTTGCTTACCTTTTTACTCCCATTTCGCTGGGGCCTCCGCCATCCTAACAAGGGTGGGAGTGAATGGGGGCACCGAGCGAGAGACTGTCATGGTGCTGCTGCACTAGCTGAGCCAAACCACAACACTTCCATAGGCAGGAAAGAAGAAAAGTGATTCAGATTGGGAACTTTGATTTTGAGAGATTTCAACAATGACCACGCAGAGTTAATGACTACAGCCAGATGTAAGGTGGGATACTGTTTTTAGTGATGAAAGAAAATCTGCTTGTACATCATATCTGTCTGTACCAACACACTGTGGCTTAGACCAAACATCCATAACTGTACAACTTCTTCCTGACCTGTTCAAATTCTGCCCATAGAATGGATTGAGTTATCTGTTTGTCAAGCCAAAGATAATCCAAAACACAGGTAGTAACTTACAGTCTAGATCTGTCCATAAAGGTAAGAAGCTTGAGTGTGCCTTGAATACAGCCACCCAAAGGCAATAGTGAATAGGTGTTTAGAAATGATGCTTTGGAGGCAATGTAAGCCTGAAGGAAACAAAAGATCAAACACTGAATTAGTTTCTCTTCTCAGGTTGAGTGTCTTGTGAGAGAGTGGCTTTCTGTAAATAATCTATTTACTGCAGAGAAATTTGATCTATCACCAACCATACACATTCCTAGTGAATGAAAAATGATGCATTAAATATTCTTGTAACAATGCATATTTGCTTTGAATATCTTAGTAAGACTGTGAGGAAATCAAGCTGAAATAACTGGACTACAAATACTGTTTTAATAAAGACGGAGATATATCAGGGATAAATCTTGTTGTAGCTAGCAACTCTATCAGTGTTTAGATGACTGTAGTATTCTCAGGGGAACTTACGTTGTTATTTGCAAACCGATGAATCTGCAGATCTCCAGTATTGCTCTCAAGGGACTGTAATTACATTTTGAAGAGAGACGTGTATTTTCTTTACACCTTAATTTTTTACAATTTTATTCTTCAACTATGCCTATACAGTCAGTGAGTGTTTTCAACCATAAGCTTTCTGGTAAATGTTTCTCCCTAAGAGGCTTCATGACACTGTTGCAGCATTTTAATATATTTAGACAAAGGTAATTATCTCATGCTTGTTTTAGCACCACATCAGTTTCAATCATCAACATCTATTTTTTAACTGATATATTTAAAACAGGCTTTAGCATTCCTGCCTGCACAATGTTTTAAAATGTCATGGACTTGACATTTTTATTTTCTGCAATCAAATCCTAAAATGTAATAGATTATTTTTTCTCCATACTATATGTAAAAATCAGAGAATTATGACAGAATCACAAAATTACTAAGTTCTGCAGGCATTAGTAGCTTGGGATAGATTGTGTCACAGAATTTGTATCATCTCTGCTTTCTTGGTTAATTGAGTCATTAAGATGTGCAGCTGATTATAGGTTTTAGCCTCTAACAGAATCTGCCTGCTTTTCATATCATCAGTAATTTCATTAGCTATTATTGTTCAAACCTCTCATTACAAATGGCCAAATCTTTCACTCAGCTGTCAATAATACAGTGTTCACACACAGCAAAGACATTTACAGCTTTTCACTGAGTATTCAAGTGTTACATGACATAGTTTTATAAATTCTAGACCTGTACTTCTGTGTATCTTTCTTTGTCATCATCCTAGAAAAGATTCTCACTTTCTTTGTGATATATACAACACTTATAATGTAAAGAAACCACATTGACACTTTTGAATTTAAATTAGCTTACTTATTAATTACAAACAAAGGTATATAACCTAAATAATAGCTGCTCCACATGACTTCAGATTACAAATACAGCTCTTTGGAGTAGAAAATTCAGAGCAAAGACAAAATACATCCAGATGGCTCAGGAATTCAGAGAAAATATTTTCATCAATACATATAGAACAATTTGGGGGAAAAGAATCTTCATTTTCTATTCCTGCAGTTACACAGCTAATGCCATCTTCATAGCTGGATGAGACCCTTCATACTTTGCAACATTTGTTTACTTATTAATTACTTTCTTCAAACAGCGGAAATGTTGACTTATGGTTACGAATGGCAAGGATACATATACAAAGCATTTGATTTAAGTTTTCCAAATGGAATATTAAAAATAGCTTATGTATTTGTACCGACTGAATGAAAGTAACAAAATCAACCACGGGCCTTCTTATTGGCTAAAAATTTCTACATTGTCTAATATTAAAAGACAACTTTATCAGGTATCAAATCCAGGCCACTCCAACTGTCGTTGAATGTGACAAAGATCCTCATTCAGAAATGGATAGTTTTCCTTTTTAATTCTCACTAGATATTTTGCTTCCAATGTTTTGATTTCTTGCATACACCTATTTGTAGACTTTATTCTTACCGTCCTTAAATAAGAGCGTAATATTTTTTTTTCAGTTACAGGAAACCATGGTGACCATGAATCAATTCTATATATAGACTTTCACAGACAAACATAATCTTGTTTAGTCTACTTTGTTGCATTAGACATATATGCTATATACATACACACACACTATATATACACTAGATATAGATATATTGCATATTTTTATATATATATATATACTATATATACTGTATATCCCAAATTCAGGATTCAGATATCAAGATTCAGGAAAAGGAAATAATTGAATATTTTACACTTTTGTGAATATTTTTTTCTCCAAGGATTTTTTTTTTTTTTAAACTAAAAATTGAGTTGCTTACCTTTTTTTCCTACCCATGGGACCACAGTTGCTTGTCCCCTATTATTCTGGACCAATAAGTAATGCAAAGTACTTACAAAAGACGTCAAGAAACAGCTAATGCATTAAAATCTGTTGGATTTTAAAACTTTTTTATTATTATTCTCATACTAGTTTTAATATCACATAGAAACCATATAAATTGACTTAAAAAAAACCCAACACTTTTCTTTCCCCATTTTATCTTTTCCTAAAACATCGTAGAATGAAAAGAAACTATCATTTCCCCTCCTTAGCTTCATTTTATGTAGTTTTCCATAAAGTATACCAAGTGGAGTGTTCTGTTGAAGCAAGGCTGTGTAACTGTATAGTAGCAAGAGAACAGGTATCTTGGAAAAATAGACTTTTCTCTCTCACAGATTCACAGTACAAAATAGAATAGATTTTACAGATTTCTGTAAGTAAAAATTATATCACTAGTCTGTCTTGTCTATTGAAATTGTCAGCTCTTTAAATCAGTGTACAAACTAATATGACTGTTGGCAAGGACCTCTATCTAAGATGTATGTAACCAATTGTAATCAATAATTATCACTGGTGTTATTGATCATTATTAGAGATTATAATTGAAATAATATCAATTTATTTCATACTAGCTTTATCTTCTTAAAAAAATATATATGAATTTATAAATAAGAATGTTTTCTTTTTCATTATTCTCATAATAACAATGAAGAAAATGGATTTTAAAATGGGATACTAGCCAGAAAACATTTGACAATGCATCTTATATTTTAAATTAATCAGCTTGGCTAATATGATAATGCCTTCTCATTGTGTCATTCTGTCAAGGACAGGATTCTTTCCTTCTTACAATCAATCTAGTTTTCCCAGAGTGAAAAATGGTCACAATTCAGGGGCAAGCAATTCAGTCCATCACTCTTTCACTCATCTTTTCTGAACTGTGGTAGAGCTTTCATCTGTCAGCAACAAAGGGGAATCATCACAGGGATAATCTCAAGAAAAAAAGAAAAATAGATGATCTTTTGAGGTCTNCATGGTGACCATGAATCAATTCTATATATAGACTTTCACAGACAAACATAATCTTGTTTAGTCTACTTTGTTGCATTAGACATATATGCTATATACATACACACACACTATATATACACTAGATATAGATATATTGCATATTTTTATATATATATATATACTATATATACNCTAGTTTTAATATCACATAGAAACCATATAAATTGACTTAAAAAAAACCCAACACTTTTCTTTCCCCATTTTATCTTTTCCTAAAACATCGTAGAATGAAAAGAAACTATCATTTCCCCTCCTTAGCTTCATTTTATGTAGTTTTCCATAAAGTATACCAAGTGGAGTGTTCTGTTGAAGCAAGGCTGTGTAACTGTATAGTAGCAAGAGAACAGGTATCTTGGAAAAATAGACTTTTCTCTCTCACAGATTCACAGTACAAAATAGAATAGATTTTACAGATTTCTGTAAGTAAAAATTATATCACTAGTCTGTCTTGTCTATTGAAATTGTCAGCTCTTTAAATCAGTGTACAAACTAATATGACTGTTGGCAAGGACCTCTATCTAAGATGTATGTAACCAATTGTAATCAATAATTATCACTGGTGTTATTGATCATTATTAGAGATTATAATTGAAATAATATCAATTTATTTCATACTAGCTTTATCTTCTTAAAAAAATATATATGAATTTATAAATAAGAATGTTTTCTTTTTCATTATTCTCATAATAACAATGAAGAAAATGGATTTTAAAATGGGATACTAGCCAGAAAACATTTGACAATGCATCTTATATTTTAAATTAATCAGCTTGGCTAATATGATAATGCCTTCTCATTGTGTCATTCTGTCAAGGACAGGATTCTTTCCTTCTTACAATCAATCTAGTTTTCCCAGAGTGAAAAATGGTCACAATTCAGGGGCAAGCAATTCAGTCCATCACTCTTTCACTCATCTTTTCTGAACTGTGGTAGAGCTTTCATCTGTCAGCAACAAAGGGGAATCATCACAGGGATAATCACAAGAAAAAAAGAAAAATAGATGATCTTTTGAGGTCCTTTCCAACCCTTAACATTCTGTGATTCTGTAGTCAGACTAGTGAGAGTCTCTGCAAGTGCACATGAAACTGAAACTCACATAACACTTTGCTGCCATATTTTTAGTCAAGATATACAGAAATCTAAAATACAAGGAAAGACTGAAGGCCTATTATGATTAGTTTTAAGATAACAGCACTGGCAGAAAATGAAGTAAGGACTGACAAATGAATATTCGATGCAGAAAATTTAATGACCACTCTACAAAGGCTTCCTAAGTGCCATGGCCTTGCAAATATAATTCTATTATTTTTTATGTGTAGCAATAAAGGTTTTGACAGCTAGACAGAGTCATTGCAAAATATGCTTTCAACCCTGAGGTAGTTTGTATTATTAAAGCATTGCCTCTGATAGACATTTAAGAGGTACAATAGTAGTCACACTTCACATGGTAATGTATTGCATCATTGCCAGGATGTAATGGTACAAAAACAACTTGAAGATTAAGAGCTTCACATAAAGGAAGCTTTAAAGTGACTGTGATTACATGTACGTGTTATTAGCATGTAGAAAAAATGTCGTAATTGCTCTTCACCATTGCCATATGTCCCATTTCCCTATCTGTATACCATGAACTATTGATGTGTCTACTAAAACCTTGAAAAACCTATTATTACAGACAGCTGTTTTCTGCTTTCAATTTAATTTAACTTCAAATTTAGGAGAAAAAATGGACAGATTGCAGACTTCCTAGGGAAAATGTGTTACCATTTTAATTAACAGAAGTAGCATAAATACATAAAATAGCACATTTAAATCACCAACAATATCAGCGTAGTCTTTCAGAAGAGCATGGGCCTATTTTGGGGTTTTTTTTCTTACCCTGGAACCTAACAGAAAAGAGTCATGTAATTGAGGATCTTTTAGTAAAAGGAATACGAAAGGCTCATTGAAGTTAATTGAAATGAGAAAAGATTTGGTGAAAAGATGCTAGGTACATAGTGCTGTTGGGCCTCAAGGGACCAGACAGTCAGAGGAGAAGTCTGATGTCCTAATGATCTGCTGTTCTTCTGATTCCAGCCTGGAACAGAGAGTGTCTGAACAACCCAGAGTTTTGCCTGCAGCAGATAAATCTAACAGAAAGGTCTTAACACCATGACCAGAGGATAAAAAGAAATCCCAAAAGATAGGATATTAACTTTTTATTTTTAATATTGCCTATTTTTGGTCAATTTTGGAAGAGAGAGGTATCCTTTGGCCAGCAAATTAAGATAATGTAGCCAGGCTACCACTCCACTGGGACTGTGGACCACAGCAAGAAGTCAGACATCTTGTTTTCAGCTATTGCTCTGCATCCAGCAACAACATATTCTGCAATAGGTAACACAAAATAACTATTGAATTTATTCTTTTCCCAGAAGCAAATCCTTTCAAAGCCTCTGTTTGCACAGCTATGCCTGGAGATTAGCAGTGTATCATGGTGCAGCGTGCATTCTCATCAGGGACCTAAGAGTTACAGATATGTAACGTCTGCTGGCAGATTATAACGTTAATATTCTCAAAACAGGTAGATGCAATGAGCTGTATATATAAACTATACAGACATTATCATATAGAGCTATTTCCCTTATATTCACCCAAGAGTAACATCAGAAACAATTGAAATCATAGAATCATTACAGTTGCAAAAGGCTTTTCTAATCATCCAGTCCAACCACTAACCTAACACTGCCAAGCCCATCACTTAACCGTGTCTCTCAGCACCTCAGCTACCCATCTTTTTAACATCTCCAGGAACAAAGACTTCATCACCTCCTTGGGCAGCCTATGCCAGTGTCTAACAACTCATTGAAAAAAATTGTCATGGTTTAGGCCCATTTAGGGACAAATGACCACGATTAGACTTTGGAAATGACCACAGACTTTGGAACTCCTGAAGGACAGGGAGGACTTAATTGCCACTTATGGTCCCAGGCAAAACACACAAGATTACATAGCTTGGGGAAGAAAACAAAACATAATTTAATCTACCTGGAACTAAAACATAGCAAACAGAAATATCCAATGGAAAAATAATACAGAGTAGGGTGAATGATGGAAGTGCAACCAGCTCTTTAAGATCACCTTTCCCACACCACTTGTCTGTTCCCAGTGTCATTACCCCCTCCTACCATAAGCAGCGCCAGGGTTGGGGAATGGGGGTTGCAGTCAGTCCTTTCCTGATGTGTGTTGCTGTTCATCTCACTCCTGAGATGGAGCGTTCCTCGTCAGCCCTCCCCTGCTCCAGCTTGGGTTCTCCCACACATCAAGCAGCCCTACACTGGCTGCTCCCATGGAACGTTGCAATTCCAGTTCATCTTCCCTGAGTTGAGGTCTAAACTGATTGCTCTCTCTGACTCAGAATCTCTAACTCTCACTCTCTCTGTCACAGGGTGTCTACTTCTCATCACAGGCTGCAAGGATGTCTCTGGTCTGGATTCGCTCCTTCTGTCTTTTCCTGGCTGCAGAGTCCACGTGGTCGCCTCCATCTTGCCTTTCCCTTCTGTCTCCCTCCAAACACTTCAAATTCCTGTCCTTAAATAGTTTTGGCAGAGGTGTCAGATTGGCACAGCCAGGAGGAGGTTAGTCCAAACCACAGAGCTGGAGGAAAGTCCGAGAACTCTTTACCCTGCCTTCACCTCAACCCCCTCCTCCTGCTACCAAGCAAAAGCAGCTCCTTGCCAAACCATGACAAAATTCTTCCTGATCTCCAGTCAAAACCTACCCTGGCACAACTTGAGACTATTTCCTCATGTCCTATCATTCATTACTTGGGAGACGAGATCGATTCTCATCTCACTACAACCTCCTTTCAAGTAGCTGCAGAGAATGATCATGTCTCCCTTCAGTCTCCTTCAGACTAAACTACCACAGCTCTTTCAGCCATTCCTCGTAAGACTTGCTCTCTAGACCCTTCACCAGCTTCATTGCCCATCTCTGGACACACTCCAGCACCTCCATGTCTTTCTTGTGGTGAAGAGTCCAAAACTGAACACAATACTTGATATGTGGCATCATCAACCTCAAGTACAGGGGATAATCACTGCACTGGTCCTGCTGGTCACACTATTTCTGATACAGGTCAGGATGCCATTGGCCTTCTTGGCCACCTGGGAACATGACTGGCTCATATTCAGACAGCTGTCAGTTATCACCCCTAGGTCCTCTTTTGCTGTACAGCTTTCTCTGCCCCAAGCGTGTAGTATTGTCTGGGGTTGTTGAGACTCAAGTGCAGTACCTGGCACTTGATCTTAAACTTCATACAAATGGCCTCAGTTCATCACTCCAGCATGTCCAGGTCCCTCTGAAGAGCTTTCCTGCCTTTAAACAGACCTACATGTCTGTCCAGCTTGGTGTCATCTGCAAACTTACTGAGGGTGCACTTGGTCCCATTGACCAGATCATTGATAAATCTGTTAAGTAGAACAAGCCTCAACACTGGTGACCATTCGCCAACTGGATTTAATTCTATTCACCATGACTTTCTGGACATGGCCATCCAGCCTGTCTTCCACCCAATACATATTGTTTTCTGCCAAAAATTGAAAATATACTATGTTTCTTCAAAAAACTTACCCACAACTGTCCTATGGGAAGAGAATCTGGCATGCACCTTAGAATAATTTTGTTCCATTTCAGAAACAAGACTTAACATGAAACCTTACAGTATTCAAATGCAAAGAGATCAGAATATACAAACCATCAAAGACTGTTCTATCACTAACATTTCATAAATATATGTAATTATTCCTTATATCTTCACAGGGGAACATTCAAATTTGTAGCCCCAAATTTTCATGTCTGTATTAATTTCATATTTGAGGTAGAATGCCCAAGTGCCCAGATGTAATGGGATTTTATTTTATTATGTAATGATATAACTTCTCTGAAAAATACCCCTGAAAATCCTGCACTGATATTTGGAACTAAAACTTCATATATGAGTCTTTGATCCTAAGTGAAGAAAAAGTAAATTCTAGGGTTTGTCTTTGAGTTGTCTGTATTTAGAAGAATCGGCAGTTGTTATACAAATAGAGATTTGCTTCCATTGAGAAGAATTCTTGTTTATCTGTATAGATGTCATAAAATGTTTCAAGATTACAGTGCTTCAGTGGGCTCTAAGAACTCAAAACATCAAAGAAAGGTCAGAAAATGAAATCTGCGGAATGATATTTAAAAGTATCTTGCTTATTACAGTGAAAGGTACACATTTCTAATCCTCTTGATAGTCTGATGGAATAGACAGCAAGATGTGAAAACAATTAAGAAGATATCTTTAGTTTCAAATTTAACTATAAGCACTGAATAAAATGGCAGTAAAACTCTAGTCATCACATTCTAATGGTGTAACTCCAAGTTTACATCTAAGAGGCTTTCTACCAGATCTCCTTTAAAAATTAAAAATCTTTAGCTATTAAGATGAAGAAAATCAGAAATTGATTATGGTATCAGAAAATTCAGTTACAGTACCAAACTGAACAACACACTTTGAAGTAATAGCTCTGAGGCAGCAAATATTTATTTATTTATTTTCATTTCTATGTAGTGCTTAATCTGAGTGTGATGATAGAATTGTCAGTATTTGCATATGTAGAAATTGTGCATTGGTGTTTCAAAGTAATTGTTATAGTCATTTTATACCTGGTGTCATAAAATAGTCTCTTTTATTTTGGAGGATTGACTCTGTTCTTGTTTCTAATTGAAAAATGTTCATACCAAATACCAGACTTCAAACAAATAGACCAAAAAGATCATGTAAACATGGACTCCAACTGCTTTTAAGATCTAATGGGTAATGTGGTGCATCTACTAATCATAAGCTGTTTCCCCACTGCAGACAGCTAGAAACTCTCTTACTTGTCTGGAAGGCACATGACTGTATGTGAAGATGGCCAAAAGTTATATAGCAACACCTCTTCCTGAGCCTCTCCTGTGAAAACAATGCAAGTCTCACAATTCACACTTAATCCTCCGGTGTACCTGTGGAGGTTGTTTAAATGAAGTTAAATTCTATATAAAACGATTAAAAAAACAAGTTTAATGGCCTGCCTCTTAAAATCTAATCTGGCAGTGTACATCTGCTGCTTGAAATATCTCATTAATACTCTTCAAGTTTAGTTCTAAGTGGACTCTGATGTTTTTTTAAATATTAACAATAAAAAGCAGTGAAAATTATTGTATGACTTAATTTTCTTATTAAAGTGTTCCCATACCGGTGACTAGATTAATCCATCTCAAGCTTACCAAACTGTCATAGAGCACATATAAAAGATTTTGGTCATCACAAGGGAAAAAAAAAAAATTTTTCTCAGAATAAAGGACTAAATTTTATCACGACTCCTTTCTGATGCCTATAGCAGAGAAGTTCATATACCTTGAGTAAAATTACAGTATATTTGCGGTTCTTTGCAATTTGCTTCTCCTTCTTTCCAAAATACATTTTCTATTTTCCCAGACATATGCTCTTTCTCCACACAACATCGGATATTTCTTTCCAATGTGTAATAGACATAGTATTGTCCCTGACCCTTGAGTGTTCCAGCTGGATGCATTTGACAATCTCCAGGACTACAATCTATTTGCATGACCTTAGAACTTGATATGTTGAGTGTCTTGACTTCCCCATGCTGACAATCATGTTTTGATGGATAGGACTAATGAAACATAATTCTGTAGTTATGAAGCCCCCTTGTACTGATAGTTGGATTGAATCTCTTTGAAGCCAGTAGCCATAATAGCTGCTTCTTAGGCTAAGTGTAAAGAGATATTGAACTGTTTAAAGGAAACAAATAGCTGAAACAATATGAGCCATGACCAAAATATGTCTCCAAGGGAAGACTTCTGTGGAAGCTAAACCATCTGTCAAACAGCCAATATATGGGAGAGATAGTTTGGTGGGAAAAAAAATATAAATTTGCCCAGGGACACTATTGCAAAAACCTACTTGAAGCTATTGTGATTTTTTGCAAAAATCTATGGCAGCTTTGTAAGTTTGCACTTAACTTTAAAGAAAAACTTAAATGTTATGAAAAAAAAAACAAACATGAAAGGGTGACAGTATTACAAGCTTCTTGGTTTTTTATTCCTGAAAGAAATATGTGCAGAAACAAGGTAATCAAATTGGTCGAATTCTAACTAATAGTTTAGCTCAAACAGCAGAAATTACTAAACAAAGCTAAAATTTGAAAAATGAAGAAGCTGTTGTAAGTAGAGAATAAATTCCATCATAGCATTTTGCAATTTTCACCTAGAAAATGCCTCTACTGATGGCTAAAAATCATTCTCAAATTAATTTTTGTAACAGTCAGAATGAAATTCAAAATACAGATTTGAAGATGTAACACATTGAATTATTTGTGATGTCACCGAAGACTAAAAGCTTGCTTCTAGAAATAAAAAACAAAGGAAAGAAAAAGAAAAAAAAAACAGAACAGTCAGCAAATTCAGTTATTTTACTTTAAATTTTCCCTTTTGTTATTTTTCTGCAACTTTGCTTTTAAATGAGCACTAAGTTTCACTTCAGTATAGATTTACTTAACTAACAATATGGCAAGGCTTTTTTAATTCTAATTTATCTAAATTGTTAACATTTAGTTATTGAGTTACTATTCTGACTTAAAATATACAGGTCTGCAAAATCCTTGAAAGATTATACTAGTAAAGTCCATATCACTAGCACACAAGAATAGCATAGCCAGAATAAGGAATGACCTACCTCAAGTTCAGATAGTGTTTGGTGATTTTTTTTTACAAGGGTGTGGAGCTAGATGTCTGCCACAAATAAATGAAGAAAAATAAATAGTTTTTAAGATTTCCCAGCATTTCAGTTACAGGGAGTGGCACTGACTAGCTACAGTTCTGCATTTTAAGTTTCTTTTCTGGTAAGGAGACTATCCACGTGCAAAGTATTCATCTTGTAATATTGATGCTTTAACCTTTAGAGGTCTGTTTTTAAATGCAAAAATGCAGGCTTTTTTAATTTTTATTTTTAGTGCCATTCATTCCAAGTACTGAATAAAGTGGAAGCATAAGCTGAGGACTAGTCAACCAGCTCTGCTGAGGAAACTCAGACATACTCATTTCATTAAAAGCAGAGACTTGAATATGTTCCTAGCTTTGCCTGTAGCGATAAAACAAAAATGCCACAACTCATTTACTTCAGCTTTGCACTGAATTTGTCCACAACACTTTATTGTTATGTGTCTTTTCCTTGAGAGGTTTGAGTGGGAGGTGGAAGCTCTAATTCACAATGAATCATACTGATTTTTTCAATCTTGATCTGTGCAATGGCATGAATACACAGAAGTTTGGAGTCCAAACACAAAATAATAGGAGTTAACACTCTGACCCAACATTGACTCAAATACATGCATTGATTCATTAGGTTTGAAGCATACCCCTGCTAATGAGACCCTGTGAAAGTCAGATTCACTGATTTTAAGGCAGTTTAATCTAAATTAAAGACTAGAAGAATAAGGTTATTAGGATTAGTAGCTCTGATTTTACTGCTGTTTCTATTGATTTAAAAATTCAGACAGAGGTATATTGTAGATGCAGACGTGCTGTTTGGCACACTAAACTCTGGTCTAGCCTAAACAGAATAGTCAGGAGGAGTCATCCTTACTGACAGAAAGCTGAGATGTATCTAGCTGTCACATTCTTCACTTTAGGTCCCAACTTAGATTACTGATAGAAAACATATATAAGAGTCCATCACAGATAAAGACTACAAGTGAGAAAATGAGAAAGTATTTAGCTCTATGACAATACAAAAAAAAAATCATAAGATTCTTTACTATAATCCTATAAAAGCTGAAGTGTTCTGATCACACAGTGAAAAGAAAAAAAAACCTTTTTTTGTCTTTTGCATGAGATGCTGAGGCATTTTGTTGAAATGGAGCAAAGGGAACAAATTTCAACTATCCAGTTGTACAACACTTCTGAGCTGCAGTTTTTGAAGCCTACAGCAATTTAACACATGTCATGGAGCACTTAGAAATGTAATAAAAATCCTGTTTATTGCCAGTGCAGTTCTGGGCCAAAGCATTCATGTGAGACTCATCTGATCCTTATAGTTGATGACCTTAGAATTTATGTCCATCACAAAGAACAAGAAGATTTATGGTTCTAGGGATATTTATACCCTGCAATACTTCCACAGGCAGATTATATATACATATGATTGTTTAGTAAAGCCTAGACTCCACTGCATGTATCAAAATAGCCCTCTGCAGATCTAATATTCTTTTAGAACATTCACAGGCAGATTATATACAAATATGATTATTTACTAAAGCTTATATTCCTCTGTGTATTTCAAAATAGCCCTCTGCAGATCCAATATACTTTTAGAAAAATAAGATTCATCTAGAAGCACAATATGCCCCTCTTTTTTTCCAGATGGTTACCCTCCACCTGAGGAGCAGAGACAAAGAATGGATACGTATGGATGCCTTCACTCATAGATTTCAGTACAGAAAATTTAACTGATGGGTAGCACAGCTCTCCTCAATTTGAATCTCCTCTTAATCTGTCTTTACAAGAGGAAGATATCTAGCCAGTATAACATGACTCAACACAAGTGAAAAAATCAGATTAATGGAATGGTTTGGACCTCAGCAGGAAGGAGCCACAGGTAAATCCACAATGCAGAATTTGCCATTTCTCCAAACTCCTTCCACTGTAAGAGCTCCTACATGGAGACACAGAATTTAACTACATGAAGCTTCTCTTCAGTATTCCAGTTTCCCTCAAACTTTTCCATCCAGTGTACCAGAATAAATACACCAAAACATCAAATACTGTTGCAAGAGCAATGCAGGAAAAATTTTCTCATAGATTCTTTTACAGTTTCTCCAACATGTTCTCTCAGCAAATTTTTTTATTAGAACTTTCCCTTTATGTAGGAATATAAAGTACTGGACCTAGGATAATGATAGCTGATCCTTCTGATGCACCTGACACCACTTGGTCCTTAAAAGGGCTTTTCGGTCTGGATCAGACCACTTAGCTGATTAATACAGCTTTAGGTTGAAGTTAAAATCAGGTAGCATTCATGTCTCTGTCCCTTAACCTCTCTCTCTTCATGGACATTGATGCCTGCAAAAAAACAAGTTTTAGGTACAGAAGGCAAAAAATTTACCCAGAACACTTCTTTAGTCTTCCCACTCATTGCAGCACTCCAGTCATATAAGCTGTCCCTACACATAATTCAGCAATGTCACAGTTCTGCCAGTGGACTTCTAGTTGCTCATCTTGTTTCCCAGGCTGCATGTGTTTCTGTATATTTGCCATATTTCAGACAGTTACATCACCTTTTTGAGTGTAAAACCAGATATAGCCTAGTATAGCACTAAAGACTGCACCTCAGCATCTCTAGGACGATATCTTTTCTTTAAAAAAAAAGCTTTTTTTCTTTTCTTTTTTTTTGTCAATGTTGTTTTACTTTTAATACCAGTCTGTTCAGTGTGGTGTACTAGAAACATCACTGTTTTTGTGAAAAGTGCTTGAGATTTTTTTCTTCCTCTTTAGCTGGAGTCTCAAGTGACAAAACTTATTGAAGTTGGTCATGTGGCTATTCAGGGAAAGGGAATAACCCAGACAAAGAAACCCATAACTATTAATATCTCAACCTTGAAATGCTCACTAGTTTTAAAAGGAGAAAAAAAAATATCCTTATTTCTTGTCTCCTCATATACCTAGTTTTAATACAGGACAAGAATCTGAAAGCTTTATCTCATGGCTCTTCACATGAGTTGCAGTAAGTTCAAACTTAGAATATACTGCCTCTGAATCCTACAATACTGCATTCAATAGAAATTTCTGGAGCTTCTAAGACATATTTTGCCAGCTGTTGAGTCCCCTCTTTTTTGCTTGCCAGCACAGTTTTCCAAGAGAGATGTGGGAGCGGTGAAAGCTGGGGCAGATGCAACCCTAGAGACAGCACTCTTCATACTGACTGCCCAGCTATGATGTCCTTGGATTTTTTCCTCAGCTATTACGGGAACTCTTCATCAGCTGGATGTTATTGAGACAGTCATGATCAAAAACCTGGTCTACCACATTAGTCGATACAATGAAGGCTGATCTTAATGGGCTTTTCTACAAGTCTACTAGACAGCGAAGAATGTGTATAATTACTTCTGGAGTAAATTGTATTGTATTTATTAGAAGATGAGCTAGTACCAACAGATTTTAAGGACAAACTTAAGCCAGTTTTATGGCAGCAGTGTAGGCCAATTTCAACTGAGACCAAAAAAAAATATAGCAGAATTTCCCCTTGAAAGATTATTATAATGGTCTACATTTTCTAATAGAGATTGCCATATTCCTGCACTGAACACTGCAAAAAATTAGATGAGACTGGCATTTCCACAAAGATCCAGATAATATAATACACAAAGTTTCATTGTTCTAAGAAAAACTTCAAACTACAAATACCGAGTTTTGAAGAGCCACAGATAAGACATTAGCAGTCCTATGTTACTGTTAATAATTTATCTCTATTTCTGCATTGACACAATCTTAGGTTTACAAACATATATAAACAAAAGGTCAAAATAACAGATAGAAGACAATTTTCTTGAACTGAGAAAGGAAATGCAATCACTTGTATACTGGTCAATATGACATTGATTAGGAGAAAAAATGTTGCTGGGGGTTTACAAAAAATATTTGATCACCTCAGGCACTGTATATGTGATATTTTTGTGTATATCTTGACTTGGACCTCTCACTCTCTCTTTGTACTTGCCAGCTTCACTCTTTTTTTCAAATGTACCTTTCTGTCAGACAGAAAAAAAACCTGTTAAAATCTTTTGAGTAAGGAAGAGGAGACTATTTTTCTCTAGGTTCATCATGGTTCATCTTTTCTATAGTGTTGTTGCAGAGAACTTTTTGGAAACACCCATAGAGCTACACACTTCCTGCACACTAGCTGCACACAGCTATTGTTTTAAGCAAACAACTTTCTTAAGAGATACCTACACATCTCTTTAATCTATACTTGTTGATTAACCTACATTTTTACCTTTTTTTTCCAAGAAAGATCAAGAGTTGACTGTCTATGAGAATTTTCATTACATCCTGTATAGAGAGAGAAAAAGTAACCCTTCCTACACATTTGTCCTTCAACTGCTGACTTTTTTTTTTTTTCAAACTGTATGTTTAACATTTCTATATTAGGTCATTCCTATTCTGAAACCTGTATTTTTCAAACCTTAAGTATGGTACTTCTGCAAATGTCTATTTAACCCTTTGAATTAATTGGTTTCTGTTAGGCTTTCCTGTTGTTTTCAGGGGAGCACCTTAGTTTGGAATTTTGGAGTGTTTTTCCAAAGCTAACATTCATTTCCTAATCGCTCCTGAATGTTAAATATTGATTTATTGACAGACCACACTCATTGTCTAATAATACATCAGATATTTCCTGTGCCTAGAGGACCAACAAAAATTCAAGTCTAAGAACAAATGCATGCTGAGCCCTGCAGCAACATACATATATATATGTGTATGTGTGTGGTTTTATACAACTGTTATGCCTAGCCAGGTCAGGACTCAATTACATTAAGTGCTGTATAAATATTAGCATCCACTTTATCATTCACAAGGTTCTTGAATACAACAAAAAATGTGAAAGATCATAAATAGAGGTAAATTAACTGAGGACCTTGAAGTGATGTCATTGTGATGGTATGTGTATTTTACTGAATAAAGGGAGCACAATATAGATGGTATAAGACCTAAGTGTTTGTCTTTTTCTAAGTTTTTTAGATTTTTTTTTTAACCATGGTCCCCAATATTGAGACCTACATGCACATCACGTGCTATAGTACTATAGTATCTTCCCAGATCATTTATTTCTTCTTTATACTGTAAATATTTTGTAGCTTCTACAACAAATTTGATTCATTTATTGCAATAAAATGTTTTTTCTACCATCCAATTAAAACCAGCTCTAGTCTAAAAATGACAGTGTTCTTTCCAGGCAAGCATATCTAAGCCTTTCTAAGTCTTCTAGCTTTATGGGAATTCATAAATTTAATTATACTTGTTATGTAAACAGTGGTGAAAGGAAAAAAAAAAACAAACTTAGAGGATAACTGAAGACCCACAATCACTTTTTAGTCTTAAGGTAGATGTAAAAAATGTTTCATATATGACTAAAATGCTTTGGTGCACTGTTTATTCCTATTATCACACAGTTCAGCTAGCCTCTTATGTGTTAATTGCAAGGTCATGTAGTTTCACTGCAGCTTTTAAAGTATGACTGCACTCCTCTGAAGCTTCCTATACCAGTACTACACAGTGAATGAACCCAGCTGCTGTAATCCAGGCAGACTACTTTCTTGCTTTTCTTCTGATAGTGGAATGACATTTTCCAAACAGCTGACTGAAGAGCAATGCTACACCTCACTGGAAAATGTCGTAATTAGTTGCATTTATTATTATTATTTTTTTGTGTAATTTCAGAATGAAATGACATTCCAACTCAAGGCTCATTAGTCTCTTGCATTGAAAATGACAGAATACATCCAAAATGCAGTATTTGAAGAAAGTAAAAAATATTTTACTCAATGTCCAAAAGGTTTCAGCTTGGAAAATAAAAATGTACAAATTCAAACATCTTGTGAACACTTCTAACCCGTGATCTTGAGTTTGATGAACCATTATGCTCCCTCAATGTAGTGTTGCTAAAAGTTTCCAGTATAAAACCAATTTATAAAATCAATTCACCTGACCAGAAGGAATCCACAGAACTGTTTTTAATTTGATATACTCACTTGATGTTCATTGCATATAGTAACTGTTTTTCAAGTGAGGATGATTTTAGTGTATGCTTTAAAAATGAGATGTCTCCTACCTTAAATAAAACAGTATTTTATTTTTTTATAATGGAATTTCTTGAAAACTTTTAAAAGAGGCATTTTTTGTTATTCTTCGAGTGTGCAAATGCAAGTTAGATAATAAGGTATGCAAGCTTGGCCCCAGAGGAGTCACATTCGTTTGCATTAAGTCAACAGTTTAAATGTACTGTATAACTATTATAAATCTTAAATCACAGTTTGTATAAAAATACAAAACAAATCAATACTTGTTCATTCCAAATCCTGGAAACGTCTACCTGTCTTCTTCCGTATTACTCATTTTAGGAACTAAAAAGAAGTAGTGACATCTAGTAAAAAAAAAAATCAGAATTACATTTTAACCACTCTATAAACATATGTGAAGTGTGTTTCTCATTTTACTCAAAATTTGATTTGAAATTTATGATGTACTCTACCATTCCTATGTTTTTAAGGCCTTCTGCTCTTAAAACACTTGCTTAAGGACAAGATACACTGTAAGATTTATCTATACCCCCTTTTCTTCCAAAAACATTCTTAATAATTTTCTACTATCTTGACACATCAACATGCCCTCACAAGACAAGAAAAATCTGAAACTCATCAATATTTCTTACCCTGTCTCTGATGGAAAGTGTGAAACTAAATCAATATCTTCTCCAGGTAGGACAGGTAAGCTTCAATAAACTGTGGAAAAGGTTTGGAAATGGATCAGAGGAGTTGTTAAGAAGCACTCTTCACTAGATCATGTATGGTGCAGAGTTGCTGTTTCTTTCTGAGGGAGCTACTTATTCTGCTTGCTTGATTGGTTGCTATGGTTCAGAGAAAACAGCAGCTGCTCAAGAAAAAGGAGGGGGAACCTCTAACAAAAGGACATAAAAACCATTAGTCTAAAAAATTGATTAACTGTTAAGGTAGAGATATCCTGTGTGTATTGCTCTAGCAAAGTTGAAAGAGAAAACTGAAAAGATTGGGGAAAATAAAGGACATAAGCATTATTTCATTCCATTCTGATACTAAAATTTACATTACTGTTATGATATCTCTCTGAAGCTTAAATGAATAACCAAATGTGACAGTGGAGTAGTTTATCTTTCTATGCTTGTATTGTTGAATGTTAGTAAACAATGTTTAGGACAAAATTGCCATTTCCTGTTCCAGCACTGAGAAAGACGTGCGGTATATTAGATGCTACTGTATCATCACCATTGATGCCATTTATTTCATTGTGGGGAAAAAAATCTTCTAAATTAATTTGTACCTTAAATATTCTCTTTCTTAAAATACTATGCCTCAAAAATAAAAATTCATGAAGACAAAAAAAAACCCACAGCAGAACATTGTTTTTAAGAACTTGAAAACCAAATTCACAGTGTATAATTTTACAAAGTTCTAATTAGTCACTTCTAATCCAAACCAAAGATGAGGCTGAATTAAGAAAAAAATCCAAAACATTATAAGCTGAGGGAAGCAGATCATTTCTCCATTAAGAAAATGGAGAAACTTAGCAAAACAATGGCTGTGCTTTTTCATGAAGGCAGCACTGAATTTTATTGTAAAGAGAAACTCATCAAAAAGGAGACATGAGAAAAAAGCTACTGAGAGGAATAGTTCTTAATGTGACCTATAATCTTAGACAGAATTAATCTATTGCATATATTGCATGACTATTTTCACATAAAAATTGCAAAGAAAGCTTTCTAATAGTGTTTTGGGGATTTTAGAAAATGGTTTTCTAAGAAAGTCAATGTATTCCAAAATATCTTTAAGTTCTTCCCTATAGAAAAAAATACTCTTATGTTAGTCATTCATCCTGTTAAAGGATGTTAAAGGCCAGTAGTATTTGGTCTTTTATTTCTGAGTGACATTGCTGATGAAATGTCTATCACTTCTCTTGGGAGGATATTACAAACAAATACGTATAGCTATCTGGAAATTGATACCATTTAAATTCCAAGTAACTTAAAAGTAGGTAGATTCTATGAGTATCTTTGAAATAAATACACAGTGTTTGTGTTGTACTGAAAAGAACATTTAATAGTACTTGCTATGGTTCTAGTCAAAGATCAGAAATAAACATTTTAAGAGCAGTTTATTAATTAATGGAACACAGATTTCACTGAGCTTTTTATGAGTATCAAGAAACACTGAGAATGTACTAATAAATTTGTAAAGGCATAAAAAATTATATATAAGATGAATCTGAAAATCAATGAATTAAATAATGTCACATATATTATGTTTTCTTTGATTCTACTCCAAGAGCTTTGAAATGCTTAAAGTTTCTTTTTACTTGATTTTTTTAAACAGTATGAAGGTAATAACAATTATTCTTATTTCATTTGTAACTACTTTTAAAAAGTAGTCCAGATTTGTTGGTAACCAGTGTTTACTGCTGTACCTGCCTCAGTGCAGACATGGATGTAGCCTTACAGACATGGATGTAGCCTTTTTTCACCCATCATGCAAATTGTCAGGGATCATCAAATCATGCACAGGCTTATTTTAGATATTCTGTGATTGGAGAATGTTCTCTTCCCCTCTCCTCTCTCCTCTCCATCTTAATAAAAGCATAATGACCTGAAGATTCTTTACAGAGCATTCATACCTTTAGCATATAATCATAGAATCACTTTGGATGGAAGAGATCTTTAAGATCGTCAAGTACAGCCTCTGTCCCGGCACTATCAACCACTAGACCATTTCCCTAATTGTAACATCCAACCACCTCCTAAACACCTCCACTATCTCCCTGGTCAGCCCATTCCAATGCCTGACAACCCCTTCAGTAAAGAAAGGCCTCCTCATATCCAGCCTGAACCTCCCCTGGTGGAACTTGAAGCCGTTTCCTCTTGTTCTATTGCATGTTACCAGGGAAGACAGATTAACCTCCACCTCAGCTACAGCTTCCTTTCAGGTAGTNCTCTCAGCCTGGCAGTTTTCCAGCCACTCCTCCCCAAGCCTGTAGCACTGCTGGGGGTTGTTGTGGCCAAAGTGTAGGATCTGGCACTTGGCCTTATTGAAACTCATGACATTGGCCTTGGCCCAGCCATCCAGCCTATCTAGATCTCTCTGTAACGCTTCCCTACTCTCAAGCAGATCAACACTTGGTGTCATTTGCAAACTTATTAAGGGTGGATTTGATCCCCCCATCCAGATCATAACTAAAGATGTTAAACAGGCATGGCCCCAATACTGAGCCCTGGGGGACACCAGTCATGATCAGCTTCTGACTGGGTTTAACTCCATGTACCACGACTCTTTGGACTCAACCATAGCCAATTTTTCTCCCAGCAAAATGTATGCCCATTGAAGCCGAGAACAGCTAATTTCTCTAAGAGAGTGCTGTTGGAAACAGTGTGAAATGCCATACTAAAGTCAGGGTAGACTTCATCCAGCTTCAGGGTTACCTGTCATAGAATGAGATCAGATTTTTTGAGATTAGATTTGTTTAAGGGGACCTGCCTTCATAAACCTGCATAATCATGCTAACTGGGCCTCATCACCTGGTTGTTCTGGATTTGCTATATAACAGAACTTAGGTTGATCTGTTCCACCAGCTTCCTGGGCTTTGAAGTAAAACTGATAGGCCTGTAATTTCTCAGGTCATCTTGGCTTGGTAAGCACCCTTGCCAGTTCCCTCAACAATCTAGGATGTACTCCATCTAGCCCCATAGATTTGTGTATATCAGTGTGGACCAGCAGGTCACTGACCATCTCCTCCTGAATTGTAGGGGACACATTTTGCTCCTTGCCTTTATCTCTTGGCTTGGCGGGTTGACTTTCTCTGGTGGAAATTACTAAAGACTAAGTTACTAAAGACTGAGGCAAAGAAGGCAAAGTACCTCAGCCTTATCCTTATGTTTTACTATCAAATTTCCTTCTGCACCTAATAAGGGATGGAGGCTCTCTCTGGTCTTTCTTTTATTGTTAATGTATTTATAGAAACTTTCCTTATTACCCTTTATTTCTAAAGCCAGTTTGACTTCTAATTGGGCTTTTGACCTTCTAGTTATCACCCTACATAATCTAATAACATTCTTGTACTCATTGTGAGTGGTCTGTCTCTTCTTCCCGAGGCCATAACCTTTCCTTTTTTCCCTGATTTTAAGCCAAATCCCCCTATTCAGCCAGGCTATTCTTTGCCTCTGTCAGCACATGGGACTGGCCTGTTCCTAAGCCTTTAAAATTTCCTCCTTAAAAAGTGTCCTATACCCTTCAAAACTGCCTCCTAAGGGATTCTACCAAGTAACCTCCTAAACAAGTCTGCACATCAAAAGTCCGAAGTGTCAGCTTTGCTGCCCCACCTCTCTAGAATAGAGAACTTAATAATTTCATAGTCATTGTTCCCCAAACAGCCTTCAACTGCCACATCCTCCACAAAAAAAGAAGTACAGAAGGGAGCCCTCCCTGGTCAGTTCACTTACCAGCTGTGGGAGGAAGTTACCCTCCACACATTCCAGGAACCTTCTGGTTTGTTCCCTCTCTGCTGTGTTGTATTTCCAGCAGATAACTGGGAAGTTGAAGTCCCCAACAAGAACAAGTGACAAGTTGGCAAGTGACCCCAAAATTTCTCACGACTGCTTATTAAATGTTTCATCTACATCACTATGCTGGTTATGAGATCTGTAGCAGACTCCTACAGCAACATCAGCTTTATTGGCCTTGCCCCTTTACCTAATCCAAACATCCTCAGTCCCATCATGACTATACTTAAGTTCTGAACATTCATAACAGTCCCTAACATAAAGGACCACCCCACTGTCTCTCCTTTCCTATCTATCCCTCCTAAAGAACTTTTAGCCATCAATCGTGGCACTCCAGTCGCATGAGCTATCCCACCACATACTCATCCTACAATAAGTTCATTTTATTTGTTAAATAGCACTGCTAATTTACTTTTATTTTATTAAAAATAAATTCAATTCAGTTTCTCTTAAACTCTTGCTAACATATTGGAAATACGAACCATGAGTTTCAATATTTCTAAATACTATGTTATTCAGTTATTCAGTAAAAACTAATTTTGCTTCTCTCTTTTCCAAAATAATTATTGATCTTTGATAGTCAACTTGAGACTTCTTCAGTCATCTTGATTTTCTTTATATTCATATCCTACTTACCTTAAAAAGAATTTGAATATATTAAAGATCAGGTGTTAAATTGTCTTCATCTTGGAAAGAATAAAATAATAAAACAAAAAAAATATAGTACTGGAAATGCTATGAGAAGTTAAGTTGACTTTTTTTCTTCCATTTTTGTTTTAACAATTACTGTAGATTATCTGGTTTTCAAAGTGAAACACTCAGTTGACGTTGCCCACCATAATGCTCAATACTTTAGAAGCATTTTTTTGCAAACAAGCCTGCTATTCTGTCATCCTGTGCATTATATTAATTCTGACAAATAACGTGATATAACAGAAGAATAAGATGTTTTGAAGGCTAGCATATTGCAAAAAAAATTAAGCAGTAACTTAATAATAACATTGCCTTCTGCAGAAATGCAAAACAGTAAGGTCTACAGTTGTGTTTTTTCCTAATTTGTTTACCCATTCATTTGGGGTTTTCTGTTTTCTCTGCTTTATACTTACTATTGTTGCCTTATCTAGTCAGTGGTTGTGTATTCTTGCACACTTATATCAGCTGGTAGGAAAATTCTGAGCATATCTGAGAAAGATGTTTATACTAAAGTAACATTTGCAAGGTGTCATGAAAACTAAAAAATCTTTTGTCGTTTTTCCAAGGACATCTGTGCTGTTTTTGTTTCAGTGAATAATGGCTTTCAGTTTAATAATTTTTCACCATATATCACTGTATTAGACAACTCAGTTATTTTATTAGATTGTCATGATCTCATCCATTCATGTAAACCTATGATTATTTAATATAAAATATTTCTCTTTTTC
>WBNH01007287.1:0-26329 GCA_013401255.1 Urocolius indicus
AGTAGCTGGAATAACGTATCCATTATTTGCTTCAAAAAACGTAAAGCTTTATAGTACTTACTTTATGAAACACTTTGACTCTTATTTTTATGTCTGTGGTATAGTATATATATGGAAAAGTTTTTAAAAAGACACCAAAACCCTAACAAACAAAAAAACCTCACGAAGCCCAACGTAGCTGCCCCCAAACAAGCAAACATAACCCTCAACCTTGGTTTGTTATTTTTTTCCCTCTGATTAGTGTTGAATGAAGAACTAAATTTCATTTACCCTGAATCTATTAGGTATGCACAATATTCAACTCTACACTTACACGCAAATTTTATGTGTACCCCCTCAAAAATATCTTTTCATCATTCCCTTTACAGATGTGTGGTACTCTCTGACCCTTTGAAAGACTCTTCCCGTTCTCAGGAATCTTGGAATGCCTTCCTGACCAAACTCAGGACGTTGCTTCTCATGTCTTTTACCAAAAACTTAGGCAAGTTTGAAGATGACATGAGGACTTTGAGAGAGAAAAGGACTGAGCCAGGGTGGAGCTTCTGCGAGTATTTCATGGTCCAGGTAAGAGTCTCTTTTTTATTGAAGAAAGTACTGCGGTACTACTTTGAGAGTTGGGGCAGGAAATATGAAGACTGATACAAAAAGCAGCATTTTTAGATCTTGTTTGCAGGAGATTTGTGTTACATTGTAATACAGTGCTGTTACAGAAGCAGAATCTTCTGAGGCTCTTGGGAAGTTTCATGAACCTCAGCTGAAGCAAACAAATTGCATCTAGAAAATGTTGTAGCATTCGCTCTTGAATTTTGGGTAAATGTCCCATTACCGTGCTTGTGCAAAGACACTCAGATTTGTAGTTGGTATTTGATCTGAATGTTGCTATGATTTCTTTGTTTAGATTGTCAGTGTGTATGGAATTGATTTTTAGTCAGCCATATAAAGTCATCTTTATAAAGAATGTCTGAATTCTGTTTGTTTATGTTTCTAAATATGTCTTTGTGTTAGCTGGTATAGAGAAAACCAAGAAACTCTTGTGCAATAGAATGAAAGATCTTGATTCCTCTGCAATTTCCTTGTCCCTGTACAGTGCCATTCTCCACAAAAGTTCCACCTCATCTTCTTGTTTCCTTTGGCTTCATGTGCTACCTCTTGTATAGGATGTATCTAATTCTCAGTCTTTCTCTGTTTCTCACTTTGTCTCTGTTCTCTGTACAACTGAACCTGTCCTGATACTGCAATTAGTGCCTTAGTGTAAACAGAGGAGAAAAATTATTACTCCTATGGGATATGAGTCTTCAGCAATTATTTTTTTCTTTTTTTGTCTTCTTTTTTTTTTTTTTAAACTCCAAGTTTTAATAGATGTATAAACAATATATTGTAATGAATCAGAATCTGGATACACAACAGAATTTACTGCTTTTGTGAACATCCCTATGTTAGGAAGAAATGGTTCGTCTGTTACAATGGCAGATTTTCCTACATGTGTGAATATTGGAAGGGGGAGAATGCTGGGGAAAAAAAGCAATTCCCAGAGCTGTATGTATGTATGGGAACAGGCTGTAATACCAGACGTGACTAATATCAGTAACATGGTCCTTGTATTGCTTGTTTGTGAAAAGGAAGAACTGGCCTTTGTCTTCGAGATGCTGCAGCAATTTGAGGATGCGCTAGTGCAGTATGATGAACTGGATGCCTTGTTTTCTCAATACGTTGTCAACTTTGGGGCTGGGGGTAAGTGTATTAAAATGTTAGATAAATGTGAAATGTATTAATGTCTTCACTATGCTTCTGCTAAACAGCCCAGTGCTTTGGGTGCCATATGTACACATGGGAGAAAAATGTGGTATGTTACAATGAAGATGCACGAGGCAGTTTGTACTCTTGTTTTATACTGTATGCAAAATCAAGTATACGTGACTTACAGTCTATTAAAGTTTTGGGTTTCATCTCAGAGGGTTATAGCAATTTTTAATGAAAAGCTGTGTTTTACTCAATGATCATCACAAATGGAGACCTGCAACTCTCTAATTACCTAAATATTGATCTGTCTGAGATACAGTTGCTGTTTTCACAGCTCATTGCTAAGTTATTGAATAAAGAGCTTCCTGGAGATAGGCGTTCAGTTTTGCCTCAAATTACATGAGCTGTTTGGTAGTCACTACAAAACTGAACAAAAGTATGTACTTAATCTGCACTATATGAAAGATTTAACTTTCTCTTCAAGAAAAATTACCGTGCAAGAAGTATCAAATAACTTTAAACTGTTTTAATGAGCAAAACACTGTGTTGTTGTATAACAGCTTTAATCAGGTATCTATTATGAATCTGGTGAAAATGTAGTTCAGGAGTAATTACAGTGAAATATATTTATCCTACCTGAACCTCGTGCTTTACCTGAAAGTGGAGGTACATATATTCATGATGTCTGAGTAAAAAATACTTAAGTAGATTAAGCTTGTCTTGAACTTTGGGTAGACTGAATTGCTAAGAAATACATTGCAAATTGATTACTGCTATACTACTAATAAATGTGCGATTTAGAAAAAATGCCTATAATGTTTAAATATTCTGAAATTCAGTTGTGTAGTTAGCTGTGGAAGTTCTGGTAGTTTTTTGTTTGAAGTAACTCATTTATCCATATGATAAACTTGAGAAAGAATAAGCCAGCTTGCAACTTCTGGGTTGAGGAGGAAGAGACTCTGATTACAAAGCACCAGTTGATTCTTGAATGTTAACTTTATTTACTTAGATGGTGCAAACTGGCTGACATTTTTTTGCCAGCCAGTGAGGAGCTGGAATGGTTTAATTCTCCGAAAACCAATAGACATGGAGAAGAGAGAGCTAATACAGAATCAAGAAGCTACTCTACTGGACTTGCGTAGTTACCTGTTTTCTCGCCAATGCACGTTACTAATCTTCCTGCAGAGGCCATGGGAGGTTTCCCAGCGAGCACTGGAGCTCCTTCACAACTGTGTGCAAGAACTCAAGCTATTAGAAGTGAGTCATTGTAATATATTCCATTACATGAATGATTTTATCCAATGATGTTCTAACAAGATTTTTGAAGTGTAGATGTTGGTGACCAAAATACAGTAATCACTGGCTGTGAGTTATCAAAATGATATCGTAATGACAGATTGTAACAGTGCTACAGTTGAATGTTTCATCATGAGGATGTCTTTGGAAAGAAATTTGAGACATCACATCCGAAAACCATACCTGTGTTTGGTTAAAGTACTCTAGTTTTCACCTGGAAAGTTAACTTCTTAAGCTGGTAGGTAATTTATCTGCTTCTTTCCTGGATTTATTACCATTCTTTTGAACTATAGTTCCCATCATTTAAGTCTGTAACAGTGTTGTATTGAGGAAAATAAGGCAGAGTGTTTAATGTGCCGATATACAGGCTAAGTAGTCTGTAACAAAAGAGGTTTTGAACTAGAAGCAGTATCTACAGCAAGTCTACTATTATGCAGGTTGGATACTGCTTTGATTGCCTTTTGTGGTTCTTAATAATTTGTTCCTTTTAATACCCAGTAGTTCTCTTTTGTGTTATATGTCTGTCTCAGGCTGTCTCATCTGATGACAGATGAAAGAGACAGAAACAAGTGACAGTGCTCCAAGCTTTTTGTTGTGCTGCATCCCTCTATGCTGTACCCCTCCTCCCTGCATACTTTGGTTTCTGCTGGGGTTTTTTAATCCTCTAAAGAGGTTTTATCTAGGATGTCGTACACTGATCATCCTTCATGTATGACCACAGATGTCCATGAATTGAAATGCATCTTTAAGAACAGCGTAGTGTGCATGAGAATATTTCTGGATTTCAGTGCCTGATTCATCCATGTCCTTAATCCCGTGGGTGTCTGGTTCTCTGTTAATTTTATCTCTACTGTTACAACAGTAGCTGCTAACTTGTGCCTGTCTGACGTTGTAGTAGTAAGTATTGTAAAGTCCATCTGTTCATCTGCATTTAAAAACAGAAAATCTACTTCAGATGCATTGCTGACACCTTCTTGCATTCTATAAACAAATATGTAATTCCCACAGATAGTATCGTGTGTGTGTGTGTGTGTGTGTTTTGTGGTTACTTTTTCCTTTAAAAAAAATATGTGCAGCCTTCTCTATCTCTGAAAGTTCTTCCTGCGGTTCCCATTTTTCTCTACTCCAGGTCTGTTCCATGCCTCAGTGTTCAGGGCTGTTCTCTATGCTGCCTCTTACTTCTGCCATTTCTGTCTTGATGTGGTGATCCAAACTGAATGCAGGTGCTCAGGCTGTGAGACAGTGACACTTAATTGCTGCATACCATCATTGGTGTCTCAGTTGTGATCCTTTTAGTTAATACAGACAAACCTTCTAATGTGGCCTGTCGCCACTGAACACAGCAAAAAGCTAAACTACTTGGTTCTTATCATCTTTTTCTTCCTGAAAATTCTGTCATTATTCTAATATTTTTTTTTCCCAAATGCATTGTGCTTGCATGTTGAATTGTCCTATTGCATTAGTCAATTAGCTAGTTTATTACGGGTTTCAACACTTCCATTGTCTTTCTAAAAGGAGTATTTTTGCATTGTTTATGAACAAGACATTGAGACAACATTGTTGGGATTATATTCAAGATCTTTAGTTATGTTCATCTTTATCTTGATTCTTGAAATGCTCTTGCGTCAAACTCTCCTGTCTCCTGTCATGTCCTGACTAATAATCCTGTCATGGTATTTTTTTTCTTTCTGTGTGGGTTGGTTGATTTGTTTGTGTTTAACTTCATTCTTCAATTAGTTGTCCGCGACAGATGTCTTATCCTTTGATTAACAAACTTGTTGTTATAAAGTAAACTTAGACTATTTTTTATCAGGCTTTTTTAGTCTACTTCTTAGTGTACTTTTAAATTCAGTTTGCATTGTATCTAATGTCTCCTTAAGCAAGTAGTAGTATATTTACAGAAGTTTTTCCTAGCTCTGCTTTCCTTAGGTTTTCTTCCAAGTACTAGTGCCAATTACTTCTCTTGTCCTTCTCTCACCTTGGTGAGTGTATCAAATCTAGTTAATATAATTACTGTTCAGTTGCTTAACTCTACTTGTTTCATAAACTAATATGTATATATGTAAAATTATTCAGGAGGTAGTGACAGTGGGCCTGGCTTTTGTGTGTTCTTCGAGTAAGCTCTTCTAAGAGGCTGATACATTGCATCAAGAAAAAAGTGTCTATTGAAGTATTTTCTCATGAGGCTAATGTTTATTTCGTATTTAATTTTATCTTTTCATCTTCAGGTCTCTGTTCCTCCTGGAGCTTTGGATTGTTGGGTATTTTTGAGTTGTTTGGAAGTCTTACAAAGAATAGAGGGCTGCTGTGATAGGGCTCAAATAGATGCAAATATTTCCCACACAGTTGGCTTATGGAGTTACGCTACTGAGAAGGTGAGCAAATTATGTGTTGCAATTGTGGTATTTCAGTTTTGAGGTAGGTCATTTGTTTCTGTGGCACAGGTTTTGAACCTTTTATCGTGGAATTTAATATGGGATGCTGTATATTGTCTTCTGTCTAGTCTAGATGAGACATTCAGGTTTATATCCACTGGGAATAACTAGGGTGTGTTCACCTCTTTGTCCGTCCTTCCCCTCCCCTCCAATTTGATAATAACTAGCTAATTAAACTCCAAAACTATCACAACCCACGTCAGCTGAGAGGAGGAGTGTGAATTTCATTTATAGTAGGAGAAGCTGCCCAGATTTAGGATGCATTTACCATTATAAATAGAGATTACATTGATCTGCTTACGTAGTTAATTATTTCTTCATTACCATAGAATGAAAGATGTAAAATGGCCTTTTAAGTCTGTTTAAGCCCTTTCTCTAATTATGTGAATGCCTTTTCAAGTTCCACCTATTCTGTTCCTATGAGAGGGTTGGTGGCTAAGGTTGCTACTGCTTTCTACTGTTAAAAAACAGTTTAGAAAGATGACAAAATACAGAAACTACTGAAATAGCATATTGTGATCATCATGAATGTTTTTGAAGACCAACATAAGCTGGTCTTGTTTGCATAGCCTGTAGAAAATATTCTATTTTACTCATAGTTTGTTCATATTTCAGTAAATTTAGGAACCATCTATCTGACCCTAGAAGGTCCTTGTCTTATTTCAAAAGCAGAGAAAGACAATTTCACCTTGAAGAGTTACTGTGTTTTGTTTGTTTGTTTTTGTTTTGTTTTTTTGTTTTTTTTTTTTAAAGCAGGGGGGATGGGGGCAATCAGAATAAAGGAAACAATTGTTTAAAGTGGTGATAAGTGCATCACATTCTCTCTTATGTTCCTTTCATGTTTCTGTGAAAGGTGTGTACTGGAGTTGGAAATATTCCTCTCATTCATAGCTCTTCCAACACAAATAGTGAAGAGAAAAATTCTAGGATATTGAATAGCAGTAAGGTGAAACAGATTGAATGAAAGAAATTTAGCCACTAGGGACAAAATTAAGTGGAATTTTCATTAAAAAAGGATTAACTGGCCATTCCCATTTTATATGGTGTGGAGTAGTATGACAAGCTGAGACTTTTTTTCTTTTGTGGACTTACCTTGGTACTTAAGATTGAGTTCTTCTAAATGAATCAACCAAATGACTAACAGAATTGAGCTTAACTTTAAGACGATGTCCTCTGTTCACTTCTGAGTGTCAAGCGTGCCAGCTGCTGTCTAGAAGGATTTTGTAGTTGCCAATGTAGCACTACTTTAACAGCGTTAGCTATGCTAATCATCCTTTTTTTCAAGAAGGCATTTGCCTGAATACACTGCTTAAGGTGAATTTGCAAGCTTGTCTAGTTAGTGTCCTGAAGACTGCCTGCATTTCTTGATTATGTAGTTTTCAAAAATACAGACACAGCTACTAGAAATGATCTTTGGTGACAACTGCTGAACATCTCAAACTTTGTCTATGTTTGCATGGAAAACCAGAAGGATTTACTTTAATTAGGTGCTATGCGTGTAGAGACGTGTGTATAGTCATCTGCTTCAATGTTATTTGAATCAGTAAATTATATGCAATTTAATTCTTAATAAAATTAATTTCTGCTGTGAGAATAAGTTACTTTCAAAAAGTTCTGTACTTTCTTTGCATGAGGCAACATTAACACAGACCTTATAAGCAGTATGACATGTCAGCAACCTAAATGTCTCGTAGGGATGATGTAATACAATAAAAGGATTATAATATTGATTTTTTAGCTTATTAAAAACAAACATCTGTTTTCTTATAGTTAAAATCTCTGGGTTACCTGTGTGGACTTGTGTCAGAGAAGGGACCAAATTCAGAAGACCTTAACAGAACAGTTGATCTGTTAGCAGGGTTGGGAGCAGAACGCCCTGAAACAGGTATTACCAGCAATGTACGCATTCTTTTTAATAACTGACATTGTCGTAAGTACATAGCACATCAATACATCAGCAATAATAATTTCCAAGTATCTCTACTTATATATAAACATTGATAGAACTCTGTTATCTCTGAAGAGCTCTTTAAATGTGTATCTAGGACTTAGAATTGTCAATGGATCTCCTTACTGTTGCAAGTTTTTCCATTAATACTCCATTTATCAGCGTTTAGCTAAATAATCTTGGACAGTACTACTTTTGAATAAAGGTTTTAATACTTTCAGGCAAGTACTAAAAATAAAATTGTTTGAAAAAGAAGTGGAACATCCTTGATCTTATGCAAATAGATAACTTGTAACTGGAGCTACAAAGTGATATTATTTGAGTTGATGTTATTTAAGTGGCTGAGCAGTCAAATTTACTTACTCCGTGTGGATTTTTTCACTTGCAAAGATATTTCTGAAGGGAAAGAGCTTTCAGATGTTAAATGTGTTAAAACAATTCGTATAATTGAAACATTAGCTGTCAGTCTGATACTTCACTTTCTCTCGCAGGTATGATGTGCGATTCCTAATTCATTGCTGTGTTGCCTGTTGTATTTATTTATATGAGGGCTTTTTTGTTCCACAAATATTGACAGATATTTGGTCTCAGAATGGCTTTTAAATTGAGCAAGCTATGTCAGAAAGCAAAACTGGTCTTGCTGACCATATTCCTTTGAAGTACATGTTCAAAGTAGTAAAATGTCTTTAAATTATAGTATACTTCTGTTATGCTGATTTATAAATGCAGCAGTCGGGAGCTGTGAGAATATTATTCTTGGCACAGTATGATATTTAAGTACAATTGTATCTGTTACTAGGTTGAAGAAATGCGACACTGAACATCACTAACGTGTATGTATAGTGTTATGAAACAGCCTTTCTTGGTCTTACTTTAGAGCCTGCAGAAGAAACTTATGATCTATTTTGAAGTGTTAGTAACATTTCTCAATAAAATTAGTTTTGTGTTTTCTCTCTACTTTCTAGTGAAAGAAAAAGACATTGTGTGTTACTAAAATAGAAATGTATTTATAACTGATGCCTCTTGTTCTGCTTTTTTGCTAAAGCCAATGCATCACAAAGCCCTTATAAGAAACTTAAAGAGGCCTTATCATCTGTAGAAGCTTTTGAAAAACACTACTTAGTAAGTATGAGGTTTGGTTATTTATACTGAACTTGAGTGTTTACATTATATATTAAATAGCGACAAAATTTCCAAATTTTATAACATTGAGAACATAAACCTGTATTTCTGTATTTTGGTATCAAAGGTTATTGCATACACACTGAACTCAACAAGGCTGATTTCTTTTATAACTGGAACCTTATGTGCTCTCCAAGTTTCAAATATTTGGATTAACTTTTATAATTATGGTTATTATCAGTAAGTATCATAGAATGGTATATATTTTTTTTAATAACCAAGTATATATCCTTGGTTATTAAAAAAATGTCATGGCTATCATATTCCAGAATCACAAATTCAAAATTATTTGAATCTTCCCCAGAAGAATATTGATGTGTGAATTCAACTTCCTTTTAAACAGTTTTGACTTGAATCTTGCAATGGATGTTTACATGATTTAAGTTTTGGTCTTGAAATTGTTATATAAACTGTGGGATATCTGTAGATAATAAGGTTGAACCTGGCATAGGTTGAAACATTAGAATTCTCATTATGCTTTAATATGCATGTTTATTTCCTGACATCTCCTTTATTGAAGAGTCATTGTAATGCTTTTTTTGTTTTCTTAATAAAAGATTAATAAGCCAAAAATCCTGACTGTCACAAGAGTGAGTTTAGGTTTTGGGGGTTTGGGTTTTGTTTTTTGGGTTTTTTCCCTTCAATAATTTTCCTCTGAAATTTGTTACATTTGCAATACTGCCTTTGAAGTTTTTTGGGGAAAAGTTGAAGGAAAACTGAGCAAATTTTGTCTTTTTTTAATCGGAAAACTAGGCAGTACTTATTTTTATAAAGTTTTATTGAAAGAAGAACAGTCAAAAGATTTTGTCTAAAGATTCCAGGTTTAATTTTTATATTTCATTTCTTTATAAGACTACTTACCCGTCTTACAAATTCAGTTCCAACTTACACTTGAAAAGCTCTGCTAAATTCACCAGTATCTTCCTAAACTTAAGAAGCTAAGTGGAATCTACAGAGTTTGCCAATAAAAAAATTGCTATTCCTGTTTGTATTCCTGACTGCACTTCTATGCAACAGAAATTCAGATATCAGATATCATCTAAAAGATTTAATTCTATGCGGTCATCACATAAATATGCAATTTATCGATACTTGTGTTTTTATACAGTTATTCAGTAGCGAAGAACATTGAATTAGTTAAAATTTCCAGACACAGCTAAGATTAATTATTCGCATTTAAAATTTTAATGAGTCTGGAAAGTAAAATGCAGCTTTTCAGACGTGTTGAAAGCGCGAAGTGATGAGCTTTTATTACCAGAAAAGGCTTTCTTTTCATTCAATGGCTAGTCTCATGCAACAATTTCAGACTCTTTTATAAAACTTGTCAAATCTTTTACAAGCATGTGGACTTTTACTTCAATTTTGGGAGAATTGGCCTTACATTTGTAAGTGTAGCTAATGTGTAAGACCTCACTGGTTACACTAATTGTTAAAGAGTGATCACTTAGTTTACTATAGAATGTTGTTAGTTCCTGGAAAAAGGAAGGGATTTTTGTAGGCTGTCCATAAAAAGCATTCCAAAAAAACCTAACAAAGGCTTCAGGAGCTCATTTTACGTCATTTTCCTGCCCCGAAGGAACAGATGCTTTCTGACAGATATTCTGCAAAATATTTAGGCACTTGGAAGCTTTTAAGCAATTTATTTTGAAGGATAGAGTAGTTGTTAATACACTAGGTGAAGAAAAATGAGCTTCTATGAAAGGTTGCTGACAGTGAGAAGAGGCTACGAGTTTGTAATTATGATGTGAAATGTTTTTTATGTATCTGGCCAGAGATTATTATACACTTGAGGAAAAAAAAAAAAGTGGTTTTAAAGGTAAAATCTACAATGACAGAGTGTGTTGTAACTGCTAATTTTGTGAGAAGGATTTGTTGCCGTTGTACAAGTTGAGGACAGGGTAAGGAAGGTGACTACATGTAGACAGTGTGTGTGGCTGCATTAAAAATTAAGCCTAAAGATACCTGAGAAACCTCAATTTGGGATTGCATAGCTTCAATTAAAATTCCTTTAATGCACTTTAAATATTGTGAAAATATTTACTCATTGTAACTTTGCAGTATGTAAAAGCAAAATGCTACCTCTCCTAGACTTGATGGTGTTGTGTGCAGCTTTAGTGAAAGAATCATGTGCTGCATTCTGTGTGTAGCTGATTTCGTTTAGAAGTATTAGCTGTGAGTCTTTGGGATGAGCTCTGATGCTGTTCTAAGTAAGTTATTCTGGAGTGATACACTACACAATCCTGCAGTGCTAATCTAGTGGCATATAGTCGGTGAGAAATAAGATTCAAGTGTAAAGAAGTGCTTGAACCTGCATTCAGTCTGTTATTTTGATGGGTTTGAGTTCCCTTATCTAATTTTTACTAGACGTTTTTCTTCTGCTATGTATAGCACAGATATGAGATAACAACCAGCTGTAGAAAAAGGGATGGTGATCTGTCACAAACTGCTCTATAATGTGTGCAGGGGGCAATGGGAAATCTAAAAAGTGACTCACTCTGGTCGTTTTGTTATAGCAACTTAGTTACTGGTTATGAGTTTGTGTGAAGTACCTCATAGCTACTAAAAATATCTAAAGCTTATAATAGTTTATTTTCTTTTAAACAGGATCTGTCCCATGCCACCATCGAAATGTACACAAATATTGGAAGGATTCGTTCAGCGAAGCTTGTGGGAAAGGACTTGGCAGAGTTTTACATGTAAATGAATATTTAAAATGTCTTATGCATTAACTTTGCAAAGTTTGAATATAATCCTTGAGAAAAATAACACTTTATTTGAAAAAGAATTTTAACCAGCATTTTTTAAAATGTAAACATACCTGGAGTTTCAGGAAAAAAAAAAAAGGGCAACAACACTGGCCTTCTCTTTATATCAAAGCCTAATTCTCACATTAGGTCTTAGTTCTCTTATGTTCTTTAGCACAGTCCTTCTAGAGAGAAGTGCAGTGGGGCGGAGGAAGGAAATAACTAACTTTGCATTTACTGTAGTCTGCTTTGAAACAAAACAGAAGCCATGTTACAAACTTAATAGTTACCTTAACTACACATGTGTATCTCTCTCTCTGTCTATATATATATATGTATACACATACCTAAGAAAAGCCAGAAAACATGTTATTTGGAGAGTCATCAGTCTCATTCTTGAAATTATATTTGCAAAATGTTTGGTTTTCTTTGTGAAATTTACAGTAATTTTATTCCAGATTACCAGTTTTCCTTATGCATTGTTTTTCTGTTCCATTTCATTTTTTTATTTAGAAGAATTTAGGAGTCCTAAGTGGGTTTTTTTTTTTTTTTGTAAAACATGCTTGAGTATGCTTCTTGCCCTTATTCACAGAAACAGTCTGATTTTTCTAGCTGCAACAGAGTCTCCTAAATTAAATTGTCACCTGGGGGAATAATGTTAGGTTTAAAGATTACCATGGAACTGCTTGAAAGTTGTCTAGTAAGCATATTTTTAGTTAACTGTCAGAAGCTTGAGATGGATTTTATCACATTTATGGGGACTACCTTCACTCACTTGCTGTAACTTTAGGATAGCTCTGAATAGGAAGCCTTTCACTGATGTGGTATGTTTACAGTAATTGTACTTCTGCTTGCTTAAGTGAATTACACAGAGGTAGATCAGAATGTTGATCTGTTACCAGTGACACAGACAGTGTAAAGGTTCACTGAGTCTTGTTCTGCATTCCTATGCAACGTTCCTCTCCCATTACCACTTTTTGGAAATGTGTTTTTAGTTTTCATGTTTGCAAAGGTTCTCGTAACACTCTATACCCGTTCCTTTTTTTTTTTTTTAAAGGAGGAAGAAAGGTCCACAGAAGGCAGAAGTCTATCTTCAAGGAGCACTGAAAACTTACCTTGCTGAGGGCTGGGCATTGCTCGTCACACATACGAGAAAACAGTTGGCTGAATGTCAGAAACACCTTGGGCAAATAGAAAAGTATCCTCTAAAAGGTGGAGCCAGAAAAATCAACACCAGAGAAAATGATGATTCTGATTCTTTTTCTGACATTTATCTAACTTTTATTTAACAGAGGAGGCTGCCACACAACGGAGAGTTGAATTATTTATTGTTTCCATTGTTGCTGTTAATTTGGTGAGGGTTCGGGTATTTTTTTTTTTCATTTGAGTTTTTTGAACATCTGGTTCACTCAAAACCTTTTACAAATGGTTTTAAATTTATCTAGGCTCTAGAGAGTGGTGTAACAGTTCATCACTATATGAGTTTTTATGTAATGCTGTGTTTTCATTGGGTAAATAAGGCATTATAGTGTCTCCCTGTATTAAGGAGCTTAATTTTGGGGTGCTACCACTTTTTTCCTGTATCTGACCTAGCAAGGACTCTTCAGATATTTGTCGTGGTTACTATTTCCAAGAGTGAAAACAGAGGCTTAGAAGATGAAAATATTGTGGCTTTGGTGTCATCTGTGGTGTTTGCTATTATTTATTTTTTATTTCTGGCTTTAATCTCTGTTTGAGAAGTGAGATTAAGCTCAGTCTTCAACATATGAATGAAATCACCTCTGTAAATGCCAGATAAATGCTAAGTAATACTTTGAGAGAATGATTTGGCCCTGGTGTTTGACAGGTTTCAAATTCTTTGCTTTCATACTCTCTGCATACACTAATTCTATCCAGGACAACTGTATTTGTTCCTGCTGATGTACTGTTGCTACTTTCAAGATAAGATGATGAGTATGTGTGAGGAAGAGGCTACTGACTGGCCTTGAGTGTTCTGTTGTATTCTTTTTGGCATTAGAAAAAGAGCAATTTGAATTCTACTTTTCACTGTAGCCTTATATGTTATTGCATAAATTTGGTAGCTAAATAAGATAAAGTAGTTCTAATCTGAACTGTTGCTGAACACAGGATATTATCCACTATAGCAAAATGATGAGTTTTCATGGTTTTTGTGTTTTGGGGAAGAGTACTGCTTTCATTGGTGCCATAGTTATAAATGGAATTCCCCTAGGTGTTCCAAACTGGGAAGATCAGCTGAACCAAGTACTTTATGCAGGACAGTTCTTGTGGAAATTGCAAGAAAAGGCAGCTTTATCTGAATGGTGTTTTAGAAAAGTTGTTGAGTTTGTTTGTTTTTTTTTCATTTGCCTAAGCAGCTCATATTTCAGTCTCTAACTGACAATACTATGAATCTTCCTGTAGCTGAAAATCAATTGAGCAAAATTCAAATTTGCAGTGTGTCTTGGGTGGTGGTGTGTTTTTGTTTGATGTTTTTATAGAGCTAGACTTGGTCATTTAAAGTGCCCGCCTCCTCTGAAAATCCTTACATCGCTTTTAAACACTTATATGTTTCTGCTTCAGTACAAATGCTTTTAAAGAATCTGAGCCAGTAACATTGCAGCCTTGGCTAAATACTTAAATGTGTGTTTGTATCGCCAACGCTTAAAAGTATCTAGAATGTCATCTGACTTAGTTATGGTAAATGATTCTGTAACAACTGGCAGATTCTCAGCCAAGAAAATTTGTAAATAATCAAGTTATTTAGGTCTGAAAAAAAAAAAAAGAGATTCTGCAAAATTCTTATAAATCTCCTATAAATTTATTTTCTAATGGAAGAGTGTGATGATGATAAAAACAGGTCTTGTATTAAAATATTAGAAAAGCAGTACTTGAACTGCCTTATTTTCAGGCAAATTTCTGAATGTTGTAAGTTTCTACTTCATGTTTCCTTAACTTCATTAGTTATCTTCAAACAAGCAGCCTTTTAGCTGGTGATAATCACTTATCAGAAGATGAACGCAAAAGCTTTTGCCAAGAAATACTGGATTTTGCCAATCAGCAAGTAGAGAATCAAGGTAAGTCTGATTCTTAAAACTTCAGATGCTCAAATCTAATCTTTCCCTAATGTAGATTGGAAGGCTTGATCTGATTTTGTTAACTTGTGTGTAACTTCTGAACCAACATGGTTCTTTCCTTGTTGTAGAATCACAGAATCTTAAGAGTTAGAAGGGACCTTGAAAGATTATCTAGTCCAGCCCCCCTGCCAGAGCAGGACCACCATCATCTCCAGAACATTTATAAAACTACCATAGTAATTATGAGTAGTAAAAGATGAAAGAGTATTCAACATTTTTGTCCTCAATACTTTGTTTTCCTTCACTTACCTGTTTCTCTGTTTTGATATCTCCTAATTTCTCTTGTGTGGGATTATTTTTCAGTTCCTCACTTATCTTTGTCACTGCATTGCTGGCATGTAGATGTCAGCTCCGTGGTGATACTTCTTTTGATGTTAGCTCTGTTCCCATCCACTTGTAGCTTATTGTTTTGACTATACCACCTCTTTTCTTTATTCTTCCTGCTGCTTCAATAATCCCTTGTCCTCAGATATTGATCATAATTGAAATTCATACCGAACACTTCTGTAGGAGTTCATTTTCATGCAGAAGCTTTTCTTGATTGTTGAATGTACCATAAATGATGTGTGCTTCTTATTTAACTTTTGGTACTGCCTCAGTGTTGGTTTTTAGAATCTAGAAAAGAGAATGAGGAATCTTTGGATGGTAGGTAAAGCTGATGGCTCAAGGCACCAGTCCGATCGTTAGTTTCTTTAAACTTGTACTGCTCTTAATATATATGCTCTGGGAAGTTTGTCACTTTATGCTGCTCTGTTTGTCCAGGACACTTTATGTAGTAGTGAAATGTTAAACATCTGCTTAGACATGATCTCTTAGTTTAGTTCTCTTTAGTAGCCCAAATACTAAAATGGTAGTAGATGTAACAAACAAGTCTCAGCGTCTTTTATGTCTCATTTCTATGCAAGATAAATCTAAACTATGTATTGGTTTATTATTAAAGAATTAATTGTGTAAACTTGTTGATCTGTTTAATTCCAGGGGTTACATTTTTAAGAGAAAAGATTTGCTGGTCTCCAACAGCACTGGAGAAGAATAAAATCCCTGTCTTTATCTTTCCAGGTCAAAAAGTTACTTTGCCTATGCATTCCTTTGCACAGTTGAAAACTCTACATTTCGACCCTCCAAATGCTGTTGTCCATGTGGGTGGAAAGTTGTCTATTGAGTTGACTTTGTTGAGCCAGATGCCCATGCCTGTCCAAGTGGATCAGATGGCTATCCATGTTCACTTCAGCACTGAAAAGAATAGTTACAGAAAAACAGCTGAGTGGCTCACTAAGCACAAAACTTCCAATGGTGTTATCAACTTTCCAAGTGAAGTTGCAGGCTTTCCTGTGTCAAGAAATAATTTGCCAGCACTGGAACTATACGAAATGTATGAACGAAGTCCCTCAGATAACTCTTTGAATACAGCAGGAATTATCTGCAAAAACGTGCACATGCTACTACGAAGGCAAGAGAGCAGCAGTTCGCTGGATATGCCCTCCGGGGTGACTTTAGAAGATGGGGCTCATGTGTTGAAATGCAACAACTTAATACTGGAACCAGGGGTCAATAAAATAACATTCAATACTCAGGTATGTTTTTCTAGTTGAGAGAATGCAACGCTCATGGAAGAGTAACTAAAAGCACTGGCTGAGGAAGAACATAGTGCTGGCAAGTGGTAGCCGTATTGCTTCATGTTACAGCTTGAGTGATGCTATTCCCTTTGTGTCTTTTTCATGTTCTAGACATTTCATTAGAAAGAAGACTGTTGTGTTTGTGCCAAAGCATACAGGTGACTCTCCTATTTGCAATCATTTCAGTCAACCTTCCAAAACTTATTTTAAAAATCTTGATTACTGTTGCCAAAAATTAAACTTATAAATTAATATATATCATACTTTGCATGAAGCTTACTTTGAGCTCGTTGAGAAAAATGATAAAAAATTTAGATGGTAATGCACTTCTTGCCCTTAGTTAGTGACTGTGTGGTTAAATTTGGTTGATAGCCTGTTCTTCACTGTGAAGGGTGATAGAATATTTTTTCACTTGGTGGATGCAGTAAACGTACCTGCAAGAAGTGTGACAAAGCTCAGCTTCAAACATTTGAATTTAGAAGATGTCAGAATTAAAATTGCCCCCATTATTCATCTTAATTACCTAAGGAATGAGAAGACAAGAACATATAGATTCTTTGCTACAGGAAGACTAAACTTGCATGAGCCAACGCCTGTGAAGATAGTGTCACTATCTAAATGCCACCTTCAGAGAATGGATTACAGTCCTGCTTCTGCCACGTAGTGTTGTATGTGAAACTCTCTCAATTTCCCATTTACACGTGCACACTAAGTCAGCTTAATACTTGGACTAATCCTTTTTTCTTCCCATTCTTCTGCCAGCAAGTGAAGTACTCCCAGTAATTACTGAAGTATTTGAGGACAGTAATGCTTACCACTTCTGTTCACATTGCATTACTTCTAGATGCATAGTAGCTGGAAATCAGCAGGCCCCGAGTACCTCTTGGTTGTGGGTTGTTTTTGGTAAACTGCCACTCATTCTGTGCCCTTAGATTTTGCTGATTTATGGTTTGTTTGCTTTTTTTATTGAAATGGGAAAAGGCATTTACCTGCTGTCCTAGTCCTAGGAAGTGGAATGCAAAGCATTCTCAAAAGTGAGACTTTAGTATCTGTTTGGCATTCCAGGAGAATTCTGGCCTCACTTACCTTGTTCTGTTCTTGGGGTTTTCTTTACTTTGTCTCCCGAATTCCATAACGCTTAATAGGGAAGTATTTACTGGAGTTCAATGCTATAGTAAGGAATGTCAGAGTAGGGAATGCTTCAGTGAGAAAACTGAGAAATTCAGTGCAGCTTCTGAGCATCTTGTGCATCTTGATTAACATTCTTAATTAACATAAACCATGAAATTCAGTGCAGAATCTTGATTAACAAGAGACTGGGCAGTGCAATGAGGAATGCAACAGATGTTTCATAGCTGCTTCATTTTCTGAGCATTGTACAGCCTGTATATTGAAAAGTATATGGATGCTCTGAAAGGAGAAAGTGTTAGCAGTTATGTATGGTATATATGTCTCCTAGTTTTGTCATATTCTAATTGGTTTAAATTAGCTTTGGTCGCTTTTTTTAAACTTAATTTTGCAAGAAGAATCTATATATCTGCTTTTGTTGACTAAAAATGGATAGCTACACAGAAGCTTCACTCTGAACATACACGTTGTGGAACCTGTGGAGGTAGCAGGTATCTCAAGATAGAAAGAAGTTGAGTTTAATAATACAACTTGAAGTACCTACTGACCTAACTTTTTCGATTTCTCACTGTTTCAAAGTATTGGGACAAGTTAATGGGATTTGGAGATGTCAGAGGTTTTTGTGGCTGAGAAAGTAGTTTTCTGTAAAATAAAGATATATGTAGTTCTGGATTTGATGTGAAGGAGCCTTGCTAGAATGCAGCTATTAGAAGCTGTTCTGAGCAAGTATTTTGGCCTAGTGGGATCAGAAAACAATCTGAAACCACGGAAGAAGAGATATGGATGACAAGGTAGATCTAGATCTGCTTTAGATTTGCCTTCTCCATGCTTCTGGTGGCTACTGGAGTATAGACAGTATACACTTACAACTTTACCTTCGGGACCTTATTAATACTTACAGGTATTTGAATGGTATATGTCAAGGGGATGCGGCAGCCCTTTTTTCTTTAGTGTCCAGTGATAGGACTAGGGATAATAGACAAAACTGGAACTTACTTATCCACTTAAGAAAAAACTTTTTTACTGTAAGGATGAGGGAGCCCTGGCACAGGCTGCCCAGGGAGGGTGTGGAGTCTCCTTCCTTGGAGGTTTTCAAAACCCGCTTGGACACATTCCTGTGTGACCTGATCTAGGTGAACCTGCTTTAGCAGGGGATTGTACTGGACGATCTCTAGAGGTCCCTTCCAACCCCAGTGATTGTGAACTTTCCTGTTTTCCCAACCTTCCTTGCTTGAAAGGACTTGGTGGGGAAAGACTGTTGAATGTGAATGTAACTTACCTTTATACCGTTGTTCAAAGCATGATTTACCCACCCTTAAAGGAAAGTCTGAATATGTTATAAATTTTACCGTGTACTGCTAGATAACATGATGAAAGCTTCTCTGGATTTGAGATGCAGTATTTACATAATATTTACCAGAAATCTATTATCACTGTAGTAAGTACTGTGTCACCTGCTGGATTGCATAGCTGGCCAAAGGATAGAAACTGCTGACAACTTGTTTCCAAAATTTTCTTACAGTAATGCTTAATTGCACTACTTTTGCAGAAAGAGGAATGACTGTGCTTCTAAGATGTAGAGGGAGTTCGATTCTTTCTGTAGATGTTAGGCTGATGATTAGCATTATTTATGCTGATAGCAATCTTTCAGTGTGTTTTTTTCAAGCTTTAAAAGCAATCGGAAAGCATTATCTAAATTCTTCAGACTGATATTCCCATCCCATGTTAAGATTTAAAGTATGCTTATATTATAACAAACCTTCCTCATGCTTTTCTATTTATAAAGCATTGAAAGAATAAATTTTAGTGACTTTAATGTCAAAATGCATAATACTGAATTTCAGTCAGGATTTGCTTTGTAAATGACTGTGAGGCTTGAATGTGCAGATGTTGCAGCTTTTCTCCATAACTTCTGATCTTATTCTTTAGATTTAATTATACCCATCATCAATCTTTATGTATTACACTTGGTAGAATGGCACTTAGAAAAATAAAACATTCCCTATTCCTTTACAATAGTAGCTAATAGAATCTAGAATAAATATATTAGCAAGTGTTACAGACTTGACTTTTATAATGGTAGTGAAAAGCACGCTGGATAATGTAATTCTGGATAAGGGAAGAGTTTGAAATTAAATATGTATGTATTGCTTGTTTTTAAGCATTCACACAGAGTGAGAGGTGGGGAGTGTGTGAAGTTCATAACCTGCACTGAAAGCAATGCCTTGTATAACTGTCATAGGATTTTATGAATGTTAAGCAATAAGCACTATACTGCTTGCTAAATATAATTTCAGTTCTTAATAAATATATTTTAATATATGTGTCACTGGTGGAGGGGAACCAACCAAGACAAAAAACACCCCAAAATAACAATTTGTAATACATATATTATTGTGATTCTTGGTACTTGTTACTTTATGATTACTTTATGGTTTTTTTTTCTTGCATCAGCCAGCACTCTAGAGCTTCTATTTTAATGGGGCAAAAGGTCCTCCTTTAAAAATGTTGTCACTTACTCAGAGAATAAGTCTGTGGTCTAAATTTACAAATGCAAAATACCTGATAAAAATGAGCTTAAAATAAACTGTTCTTCAGTAGAGGATTTGTTTGAAAAATCTTTTCAAATGTTTTCTTCAAAGGCCAAAGAACCTGGGACATACACTCTTAGGCAACTGTGCACTTCACTGGGGAAAGTACAGTTTGTCCTCCTTCATATTTATCCAATTGTGCAGTATGATGTATATTCTCAGGAGCCCCAGCTAAAAGTGGAACCAATGACTGGTAGGTACAGTTGCTATGCTGAAATTGTTTTGATGATTTCTGTTGTACTCTAGTGGGACTAGATAAAGCATTTTGTGGCTTGAATTTTACTTAGATGGTTTTTTCTTTGCCTTGCTCTTAATTTTGAGTCTAAAATAAACCCTCATATTTCAAATTATCTATCAAATGTTTTCTATCAGTGATGGATAGTTTTCAACATTTAATTCCAGTGCTTGGTTCTGAAACCTCTAATGTCACTTTTGAACGTGAATTCAAACATGTAGTGTCAATTAAATATCAGGTATGACTTGAGCTGCCACACCGAGAAGTGAATTTTTAAATTGGTATTTAACTGAGATAATTACTGGTTAGTTCTGTGACACTGCAGTCTCTTTGGTATTTATGAGAAATACCTAAGAGCTGGGATTCTCTACTAGAGGTGATAATGTAAATGTGGTAAAATTTAATACTGAATATACGTCCGTTGGTTTAATGGACAGCTGAGCATTACTCACTGTAGTGCTTATTGAAGCTTATAGGTGGAAGTTAATAGTGGTTTTGTGTTTAGACTATTAACTGAGACAGATGAGGAGTTAATATGATTTTTTTGTTATCATTACAGTTACAGGAGTTACAGTGTTTGTTGAAGGAAGGACAGGCATATTGGGAATTAGTCAAATTAGCTACCCTTATGAAACTGAAGGTTCTGGTTCAGATATTTTAGAGTCTCTGTGCATACTGGCATTCTTGTTATCCTGATTATGTAAATACGGCATGTAGATGTGACTGGCATCATAGATGCAAAAAATATAGAGCAGTTTACAACCTGGAGAATTTAACAAAAATCTTAGTAATTTTGGGGGGATTATTGTATTTCCCTGAATTATGTTGCCAGAACTACACAGTATGTGAGCCAGATAATCTAAGCCATCCAAGAAACGGTAGTTTTGGTCACTCGAGTTGAAATGACCAGTTTCTCCACACCAATGAGTCTGAACTAGGTTTCCTGTGCTGTGGAACACCAACCCCTCAAACTTTTAAGTTACCTAAACATGGGTGACTAACTGTCCGGGAATATTGCTGACAAGCCCTAGCAGTGCATTGTAACCGTTTGCTGATGCATACTGGAATCTGTTAACAATTTCTGCTTTCTTCTTCAGATAGCCTTTTGGCTGGCATTCCCCAGAGGGTGAAATTCACAGTGACTACTGGTCACTACACCATGAAGAACGGGGATGCTTTGCAGCTCAGTAACGCAGATTCCATGCCTATTCTGTACCATCCGGAGAGTAAGGCAATGATCTATTCCAACACCAGAGGTAGGCAATGAGTAATAATTAATAATATTTATATGGCTGCAAGTTCAGTAATCCTGAAGTAAACCCGTATGTGCAGTATTAAGAACACTGACACTGCTCTATGTAAATGGAGCGTTTCCTTTGGCTGGTATTTCATTTAAACAGATGACATCTGAGCTCTTTTTTTTTCCAAGCATAAGTACTTCAAAGCTTCCTCAATTGCTCAAATGAAATCAATTTTGACATAAAAGGGAAGAAGAATCTTAACAGACTTGAGGAAATGAAATTAAAATGGATCATACAGAATCACTCCATGTATAGTATTTCAAAGATAAATGATGAACGGTGACAAAGAGTACTGATGTTCCATAAGTTGTAAGTTTGCTTGAAGTGAAATTATGAGACTAAGGAGGTGCAGGATGTCGTAAAGACCTGAATAGGTGTCGTGTGGCTAAAGTAGCTCTTCAGCTAGTTTGCAGCTTGCTTTTTACTTGTCCTCTAGTTCTTTGTTGAACATTGGAAAAATCACAGAATCTTAAAGGTTGAAAGGGACCATGAAAGATCATCTAGTCCAACCCCCCTGCTAGAGTAGGACCTCCTAGAGTAGGTCAAACAGGAACTCATCCAGGTGGGTTTTGAATGTCCTTGGAGGAGATTCCACAACCCACCTGGGCAGCCTGTTCCAGTGCTCCCTCACAGTGAAGAAGTTTTTTCCCCTCTGTTTCTTTTGAGCTTGTGTTCCAGCTTGTACTCGTTGCCCCTTGTCCTATCATTGGACATCACTGAGAACAGCCTGGCTCCATCCTCCTGACACCTGCCCTTTAAATATTTGTAAACATTAATGAGGTCACCCCTCAGTCTCATCTTCTCCAAGCTGAAGAGCCCCATCTTCCTGTGGTGGTTACCTTTTGTAGTTTTCAAAGGGTGGAGTGTTACTATTGGGAAGTTGTGAACAGCAGTGGTATTTAAGATGTGCAGATTATAGCTCATTTGAAGAGGTTACCATGGAGTTACATAACATGGTTTATCATTGCTGGTTTTGGAGACGTGTAGAAGGTCCTGACAGGAAATCCTTATGGGACCACTGATTTTTCTGACAGCTTTTTGGGCTAATTTCATTATGTAGTTTCAGGTTAAAACAATATCTGGGAAGGGATTAATGTGCTTTAAAATATCATTTTTTCCCTGTTCTACGTAACTATAGAAAAGATCTCAGAATCATCATTAAGGATTCAGTCTTCTGAAAAGATCACAAGCATCAGTATGCCAATAGCTCCTGCATATCATGTGATTGAATTTGAACTAGAAGTCATGTATTTGCCATCAGCCACAGAATCTGCAGTGGAGAAAGAAAATACTACAAGTAAAGAAGTGCACAGAAAAAATAAAGAGAAGCAGAAACAGGAAAACTGCATGGCTACCGTTGACCAAAAAGTAAGATGTAGTTTAACATTTTTATTATGAAATCTATTTGATTGCAGAGGCATACACTTCACAAAATAGAAGTGGTAGTGATGGGGGAGACAGGAACCTGCCTTCATTGAACTAATTTTCTGTTGAAAGATGTACATGCAAAAATATCAGCGAATGCTGTAATTGTAAAGAAAACATAAGCAGAAATAGACACTATGTTTGTTCTATTGCCAGCTGTTCCACTGGCTAGTAATCTGAGTTTCAATATTCTAATGCTGGCAATTTATGTAAGATGAAGGATACTCGTGTCTTTCTAAAAGGTGGTCTTTAAAGTCTCCCTTCAGTCTCATGAAAAAGATTTTTCTTCTACTTGCAAAGAATCTGCATGCTGTGTTGAGGCATTTAACACTACAGAGTCTCAAGCTGTCACTTTAGTTGGAGGTAACTTTTCCTCTTCATTTTCATTATGAAGGGTGGGTAAAATAAGTAGTATGGGAGAGAAGCTCTTCAGCTGAGAAGAAAATGATCTTGAAACCACCACCTTTCACAGTGTTGCTTCTTGTTAAAATTGACCATGTCTGCTTCCATGTATCCCTGTGCGTGAAGAGTGGATAAAAAGGAACATCTGTAGACTAGCATTGCTAATATGTGACATGACAAAAGATTTATTTTTTTCCTCTGCTTTTAAAAGTATGTTGTTACATTCATATGCTTTTCAATTGGAAGAATGGCGGTATTTACTTCAAGAGAAATTCTTCCGTTAAGCCGTTAAGTGTGCTGTTTCAAGTTAAAACAAATATACTCCAAACATATTTTTAAAAATTCGAGCTTGTATTTAATATATTGAAGTAGTATAAAGACATTTCAGTAATAGATCTTCTAGCAATTTATTTGCTATTGACCTTTTGCCAGATTATTAAGATGCTATTGGTATTGTTAGTGGCCTTTTCTCTTTTCTTTCTTCTGTTCCTTAGATACTTCTAGTGTTCCGAACAGGGAATGTTAATTTGCACAGGAAAAGCTTCATTCAGATTTCATATCCTGCTCACAGGAAAACAGAGACCTGGTATTTTGTCAGATTAGATTTTGACATGCTGATTTTTTTCACCGTCTTTTTTTTCCTTCTTCCCCATCTGGATGCATTAGATGAAGATACTTTCAGAGAAAAGCTTTGCTTAGAAATGCGAATAAAAGCAAAATCACTATACCAAGGACTATTACAACTAAGAACTTTGTTCCCTTTTTCCTTTAGGTAACCATTGATTGTCCTTGGTCGATTTACTCCACTATTATTGCATTAACATTCTGCATACCTTTTAATGCCAAACATTCCTTATTGTCTGCTGGCAAACGGTAATGTACTCATTAAGTATTTATTGTTTGTTTCTTCCTACAAAATATGGAGTTTCATAAGTAATATGTATAATAGCCTTTTTTTTTTAAGCTAGGCTTGTTACCTTATACAGCTTCCCATTGGAAGCTTGTGCATTTCCACTAGCGTTTATTTCATAATAATAAAACAAATTTGTGGTTTCAGCTCTTTTGGAAATAAGGCCACAAGATAAACCAAGCTAGCCTATTTCTATATAGTCACTTGTTTTCATTTAATATGAAAGAGGATGTTTTACAGCCTTGTTTCTACAGACTCCTAAGTACTGAGGAAAAGATTGAAAGAGACAAATATGCCTGACGTTCTGTTTTTCTTGGGCTGTGCACTTTGAAAAGAATTTTATGGACATGTACTCTTTCACTGCAACTGTTCAAATTTCATTGAACGAACTGTGTTGTGTTTTTCAGGAAATATGTGCAAGTCTGTGTGCAGAATTTGTCAGAACTCAGTTTTCAGCTTTCGGACAACAGCCTAAAAAATACTGCTGACTGTACAGATTTGCAGCTGGTACCTCTGAATCTTGAATCTCAACAGGTAAAGGTTTGCTTGGTGGTTTATGAGCTTGTCATCATGGCAGCTACATGAAAATTCCTTTTAATAAAATTATTAACATCTCTGAACATAGATTACGGAGTTGTGATGGGACAGCTCTCATGACTGGAGCACAACCATGAATGGCTATGTGTTACTAATGAAAGACAGGCAAACGAGGCAAGGAGGTGGAGTTGCTCTCTATGTGAGAGAGCAATTACAGTGCATCGAGCTCTGCCTGAGTAGGGATGAGGGACGAGTTGAATGTGAGTAAAAATTAAGGGGCAGGGCAGTGGGGTGATACTATTGTGGGAATTTACTACAGGCCACCTGATCAGGAATAGGAAGTGGATGAGGCCTTCAACAAACAACTGAGAGCTGCCTCGTGATGACAATCCCTGGTCTTCATGGGGTACTTCAACCACCCTGATATTTTTTTGGCAAAGCCACTCAGCCAAGTGCACACAGTCCAGTTCCTACAGAATGTTGATGACAACTTCCTGTTACAAGTGCTTGAGGAACCAGTGAGGAAAGACGTGCTGCTGGACCTTGTGCTGACAAATACAGAATGTCTGGTTAGGGATGTGAAGGTTGGAGGCAACCTTGGCTGCAGTGACCATGAGATGGTAGAGTTCAGGATCTTGTGTGGAAGAAGCAGGACACCAAACAGGATTGTGACCCTGGACTTCAGACAAGCTTCCTTTGGCTTCTTCAAAGACTTGCTTGGAAGAATCTCGTGGGATAGGATTCCAGATGGTAGGAGGGCCTGAGAAAGCTGGTTGGTCCTCAAGCGCCACTTCCTCCAAGCCCAAGGTTGGTGTGTCCCTACAAGTAGAAAATCAGGAAAAAGAATCAAGAGGTCTATAAGAAGAGAGAAATCTATGTAATGTGGAAAAAGGCTCTATTTTTTGGGAAGAGTATAGGAACATTGCCAGAGTATGCATGGACAAAACCAGGAAGGCCAAAGCCCTTTTGGAATTGAACCTGGCAAAGGAAGTAAAGGAAAACAAGAAGGGCTTTTCCAAATACATTAGCAGCAAATGGAAGATTAGAGAGACTAGGAACTCACTGACAAACAAGGACGGTGCCCGGGTGACAGACGATGCAGAGAAGGCCGAGCTACTGAATGCCTTCTTTGCCTCAGTCTTCACTGCCAAGGCTGGCCCTTGGGAAGCCCAGTCCCCAGAGGATAGTAGAATAGTCTGGAGAATGGAAGATGTTCCCTTGGTGGACAAGGATGAGGTTAGAGACCTGCTGGGCAAGCTGGACACCCACAAATCTATGGGACCTGATGGGATGCACCAATGAGTGCTGAAGGAGCTGCTGATGTTATTGCTAAGCCACTCTCTATCATTTTTGAATGATCATGGAGGACAGGTGAAGTGCCTGAGGGCTGGAGCAAGGCCAATGTCACTCCAGTCTTCAAAAAGGGCAAGAAGGAAGACTCAGGAAACTACAGACCAGTCAGCCTCACCTCCATCCCTGGAAAGGTGATGGAACAACTCATCCTGGATATTGTTACTAAACACGCGAAGGAAAAGATGTTATCAGGGAGACTCAGGATGGATTCACGAAGGCGAAATTCTGCTTGACCAACTTGATAGCCTTCTACAAGGGCCTAACTGGCTGGCTAGATGAGGGGAGAGCAGTCATCTGCCTTGACTTGAGCAAGAGTTTTGAGACTGTGGCCATAACATCATCAGAAAGCTCA
>WBNH01007288.1:8778-56391 GCA_013401255.1 Urocolius indicus
GGGGGGGGGGGGGGGGGGGGGGGGGGGGGGGGGGGGGGGGGGGGGGGGGGGGGGGGGGAGGGGGGGGGGGGGGGGGGGGGGGGGGAGAGGAGAGGAGAGGAGAGGAGAGGGGTTTGTATGCTCCAGGAGTGAAGGGGAGGCTGCAGTTGAGGTGGGTGTCGCGGGGTGTCTGTGTGTGTGTGTGTCCCCTCCTCAATCCCTGTTGTGATGGCAGCTGTAACTGCAGCGGGGTTGTGGTTGCAGCTGCAACTGCAGTGAGTTTGTAATGGCAGCTGCAACTGCAGCGGGGTTGTGATGGCAGCTGCAACTGCAGCGGGTTTGTGATGGCAGCTGTAACTGCAGTGGGGTTGTGATGGCAGCTGTAACTGCAGCGGGGTTGTGATTGCAGCTGTAACTGCAGCAAGTTTGTGATTGCAGCTGCAACTGCAGCGGGTTTGTGATGGCAGCTGTAACTGCTGCGGGTTTGTGGTGGCAGCTCTAAACCTGCAGCAGTTTTGTGCTTGCAGCTGCAAACTTGTAGCGGGTTGGTGGCTGCAACTGCAAATCTGCAACTGCAACTCTGTAGCAGGTTTGCAACTGCAGCTCGAAGTTTGTGGTGGTTTTGTGACTGCAGCTGTAGATCTGTTGCAGGTTTGTGGCTGCAGCTGTAAGTTTTGTAGCAGTTGTTGGTTTTTGGTGGCTGCAGCTGCAAACCTGCAGTGGTTTTGTGGCTGCAGCTGTAAGTTTGCAGCTGTTTTGTGATTTCAGCTGCAAATCTGCAGCAGTTTTATGATCACAAGTGCAAATTCATAGCGGTTTCGTGATTGTAGCTGCAAATCTGCAGCAGTTTTGTGGCCACAAGTGCAAATCTGCAACAGTTTTGTGATCACAGGCAAACCTGCAGCAGTTTTGCAACCACAGCTGTTCATTTCCAGCAGCCTGGTCATTGCAACTTCAAGCCTGCAGTGGTTTTGCCGTTGCAGACTGCATCGCTGGGCCTGGCTGGGTTGCAGGGGGTGCAGCATTTGCAGCTGAGGGGGAGGAAAATAATGCATTTTGTGGCCTTAGGGTATCTTGTCCCTGACTGTGGTCCGTGTCCTGAGCAGGGGTGGCGGGGGCCATGTCCTCGCTGCTGTCCCTCCAGGAGGAGAACCGCATCCTGCAGCAGGAGCTGTCGCGTGTCGAGGACTTGCTGGCTCAGAGCCGGGCTGAACGCGATGAGTTGGCCATCAAGTACAACGCCATCAGCGAGCGGGTATGGCACCAGTTAGGTTAACCCAAACCCTCCCTTTTTCACCCCAAAATCAAGGCCATACAAGCCAGAACCTTTGCATTCCCCAAGCTGAGAGCAGGAGATGCTGCAGCATCTAGTGATGGGGCTTTCAGTGCCGTGCACGTGGCTTGTCCAGACCCGTCCTGGCTTGCCAGAGCTTGTCCTGTGGGATGAACAAAGCTTCCCCCATCCCTGTTTTATTTGTCCTGCCATTTATTGGGAACCAGAACCTTCCCCCCTGCACATGGGCATCCTTCAGCTTTGCATCCCTTCACCTTGGAAACAGGGGAATTACAAAAGGCTTTGGGCAGTGGCCAGATGCTGAACGTGGGTCCTGGGGAGACCTGAAATGAGAGGTGCTGGGATTTTGGGGAGCAATCCCTCTGTTTGTGCCTGGTTATTTACAAAACAAAGGCAGATGTCAGGACAATGCCCCAAAGGGAATTGCTAGCACTGTGCCCAAGGATGCTTTACCCATGTAAACCAGGGTGGCAAAGAAGGCCAAAGACATCCTGGCTTGTACCAGCAGGAGCAGGNAGGGGAGGTTGAGGCTGGAGCTGAGGCAGAACTGTTTCCCTGAGAGGGGTGTCAGCCCCTGTGCCAGGCTGCCCAGGGAGCTGGGGCAGTGCCCAGCCCTGGAGGGATCCCAAAGGCGTGGGGCTGAGGTGCTGAGGGCTGTGGGTCAGTGCTGGGCTGGGCAGGGTGAGGGGAGGGCTGGGACTGCAGCAGCTTCAAGGGCTTTAACAACCAAAACGATTCCATGATTCTATGAAGCGATGGCTTTGGAGTGTTGTGTGTGAGGGATGCTGGATGGGGGGGCTCAAACATCCCTGGGGCAGGAGTGAGGAAGTGTTCCCTGAGATGTCCCCCATCCCATCCCCTCCCCTCCCATCCCATACCCTCCCAGCTGGAGCAAAGCCTGCGGCTGGAGACAGGCGAGCGGGAAGCGGCAGAGAGCCGGAGCTTGGCGCAGCACAACATCGAGCTGCGGCGGCTGCTGGAGGAGGAGCAGGCTGCCTACAAACGCAAGCTGCAGGCCTACCAGGAGGGCCAGCAGCGACAAGCCCAGCTGGTGCAGAAGCTCCAAGCCAAGGTAAATCCTTCCTGGGGGACACAGGGACATTTTGGGGTCTCCTCCCTTTGATGGCTCCTACCCCATCCCCTCTGCCCAGGTGTTGCAGTACAAGAAGAAATGCGGCGAAGTGGAGCAGCAGCTGCTGGAGAAGGCAACGGAGCTGGAGCAGGAGAGGCTGACGGTGAGGGTTGGTTTTGGGGCAGGAGGAGTCCCCTGCCTCAAACCTTTCCAAGCTTGGGGGTGATTTCAAGTGGTGCTGATGTCCCTGTAGAGTCAACTGGATGCGTGCAGCTCGCAGCTGGAGGAAGAGAGCAGCAATGAGCTGGAGAACGCCCTGATCCGGCTGGAAGAGGAGCAACAGAGGTGAGCTGGGGATCCCCTGGGAGCTGCAAGGACCCCTCCAGGGGTGATGCTCAGGCTATGTGTGACCCCTTCCCTTCCCATGCCAGGAGCAGCAGCCTGGTGCAGGTGAATTCGATGCTGCGGGAGCAGCTGGAACAAGCCAACGTGGCCAACGCGGCGCTGAGCGAGGACATCCGCAAGCTGACGGCCGACTGGGCACGGGCACGGGACGAGCTGGAGCAGAGGGAGCTGGAGTGGAGGCGTGAGGAGGAGGTGGGGGAGGACCCTGAGGGTGTGTGGAGGGTGACTGGGGATGTGGGAGGGAGCAAGATGGGGGGTGGCAGGGAGAGAGATGTGAGGCAGAAGGATGTAGGGGTCTGGGAAGGATATGGGACCACTGGGAGGGAGAAGAATTTGAGGGTTCAGAGGATGCAGAATGTGATGGGGAAGGGATGGGAGGCAGAGTGATGTGGGGATGTGGCACAGAAAGGGATATGGGACCATCAGGGAGGAGTGCAGGGCCACCATGAGAGGTGTAGGACCAATGGGAAGGATGCGGGGCCATGGGGGATGTTGCATGGAGAAGAATTTAGGGGTGCAGAGGATGCAGCACGTGATGGGGAGGGGATGTGGCACAGAGAAAGATGCAGGACCATGGGGAAAGGGTGCTTGTCTACCATGAGGCACGTGGGACTGCTGGGAAGGATGTGAGGCCATGGGGGGTGCTGCATGGAGAAGAATTTTAGGGATGCAAGGGATGCAGTATGTGATGGGAAGGCAGTGCAGGGCAGCAGGAGGAATCCCCTGTCCTTCTCTGTGCAGGATGGAAGGGAATTGGGGTGGGGGCTGCGAGCTGTGGAGCACCATGGGGGGTGAGAGCTGTGGACATGGGGTGTGTTGTGTGGAGATTTGAGGAGCAAGGGGGGCACACATCCAGCACCAACAGGCTCTCTATTCTCCGGGCAGTCCTTCAACACCTACTTCAGCAACGAGCACAGCCGCCTCCTGACCCTCTGGAGGCAAGTGGTGGCCTTCAGGCGTCACTTTGGAGAGATGAAAGCCACCACGGAGAGGTCAGGGGGGAGCTCCCCTTGGGGTGAGGGAGAGTGAGTGTCCCTGGAGCTCCTTCAGCCACCAGCCGGGTTTAACCCCGTGTGTTCCCACGGCAGGGACCTGTCAGAGCTGAGCCACGAGGCCTCTCGGGCGAGCAGGGCGGCCCACGCCGCGTGCCTGCATCTGGCTGCCAACCTGAGGCTGGCCGAGAGCCAGGCGGGTGCTGCACGGGAGCGACAGGCGCTGCGGCAGGCGCAGCTCGAGGAGCAGCTGGCAGCGAGGGCACGCGATGCCGACCTGGAGAAGGCTGCTCTGGGAGCCAGGTACCCCAGCTGGGATGGGTTTTTTTGGTGGGAGGAAGAGGACATGGGTTGTCTGTTTTGGGATGGGTGCAGGGGGAGCCCTCTGCTCTGCCCCCGTGTCTCGCCGCAGGTTGGCGGAGCTGGCGGCTGCCCTGGAGCGGCTGCGGGCCGAGGATGGGGAGAAGGAGAGAGCGGTGGAGGAGCTGACGCTGCGGCTGCGAGACCTGGTGATGCAGCTCACCGGGGGGATGGGTGCTGGGGGGGAGTGGGGGGTTCATCCACGGGCACGGCACCCGCCGGGCTGCGATGCCCCGTGCCTGACACCCTGCGCTGAGGTGGCTGTTGCAGGAGGCTTCGCATGCTCGGGAGCCGGCGCCGGAGGAGGTGGGAGTGTTGCGCTCCGAGGTGGAGCTGCTCCGGCAAGCGCTGCAGGACATCACCCAGGTGAGGCTTAGTGCCTCTCTTCACCTCACAGGCAGAAGGGTCTCTTCCCTGCCTCAGTTTCCTCCTCCTTTCTTCAGTTTCTTCCTTCCCTGCCTCACTTTACCCCTTCCCTGCCTCAGTTTCTCCTTTCCCTGCCTCTATTTGCTCCTCTTTTCTTCATTTTTCTTCTCCTTTCTTTAGTTTCCCCTCTCTCTCATCTCAGTTTCCACCCCCTTCACCTTGGTTTCCTCCTTCTCCACGTCCCTTTCCTCCTCCTTTCTTCAATTCCCCCTTCCTGCCTCAGTTTCCTTCTCCTTTGCCTCATTTTACTCCTCTTTTCTTCACTCCCTCCCTCCCTTACCTCATTTTTACCCCTTCCATACCTCAGTTTCCTCCTCCTTTCTTTTCTTTCCCCCTTCCCCACCTCCGTTTCCCCTGGCTGACCCCGGGGGGTCCCTCCCTGTCCCCTCTCAGGCGGTGCTGGCAGATGCCCCCGAGCAGCCGCTGCCTGCAGAGCCCCCTCCCCTCAGCCCCTCTCCCGGCGCTGCCGCTGCTGCCGTACGCGCCGCCCTGCGCCGCCAACATCTCCAGCTGCAGGTGAGCATGGGGGAGCTAGGGGGATGCATCTGCAGGAGGAGGATGAGGATGATGAAGGCTGACCTTCCCTTTTATCTCCCCAGGAGGCCCGGGGCCAGGCAGACGCCAGCAGGGAGGTGGCTGGGAGCCTGCAGCGGGAGCTGGAGGACAGCGAGAGGCGGTTGGGGACGCTGGAGAGGCGACTGGAGGAGCTCAGCACCGAGGCTGGGGGCTGCAGGCGGGCACAGGATGAGGCCCTGCGTGAGGTGGCCCAGCTGCGAGGCGAAGCCGAGGCCCTGCGCAGGTACCTGCAGCTGTCTATCAGTCCTGACCTCCAGCCGCCCCTGTGCTTGCAGCCTTGTGTCTGTCTGTCCCTCTGCAGCCTTGTGTTCATATGTGTGTCCATCCCCTTGCATCCTTGTACATCCATCCCTCTGTACCCTGGCCCATCCATCCATCCTTCCATCCATCCATCCATCCATCCATCCATCCATCCATCCATCCATCTCTTTGTATCTTTCCCTCTACCTGCCAACACATCTGTCTGTCCCTGTACACCAGCCTCTGTTCATCCTGGCCTGTCTGTCTGTCTGTTCCTCTGTCCCTTCACATCTCTCCTTGTCCATCTCTCCACCCCTTCACATCTCTCTGTGTTTCTGCATGTCCATCCATTCCCCACTCACCCTGGCTTGCCCCTCTGTCCATCCACCTCCCTGGCTTGCATGCCCATCCGTCCATCTCTGCCCACTCTTCCATCTCTCTGCATCCATCCCTGTCTGTTTGGTCTGTCCCTGTGTGCATCAGATCCCTGTGCATGCTGCCTGTCTGTCTGTCCCTTCCCACCTCACCACTCCTGGCTGTCCATCCACCCCTATGTGCTTATCTCTGTCTGCCCCTGTGCCTCCCTCCACCCTGCCGTGCCCACGCCTGAGCATCCCCGTGTCTGTGTGTCTGCAGGGAGCGGCTGCAGGTGGAGGAGGCTCTGTCAGAGGAGCAGCAGCGGGCCAGTGCCCTGCAGCAGGAGCGGGCGCAGCTGCAGCGCCGCAGCGAGGGGCTGGAGGATGCCCGTGCCGAGGCCGCCCGCGCCGCAGAGGCTGCCCGCATGCAGCTGGAGCACAGGTAGGGGGGAGACGGTGTGGGCTGGGCGCTGTGCCCTCCAGGGATGCTGCTTGGGAGCGGGTGCTGCAGCCTTTGCCCCTTCCCTGTGGGTGCTGGCAGCCAGCAGCAGCTGGAGGAGCTGGAGGCGCAGCGGGCTGGGGTGCAGCGGGAGCTGCTGGAGGCGCGGGAGGCTCTGAGCCGCGCGGCGCTGGAGGCTGAGGTGGCTCAGGGCGAGCGGGAAGCACTGGCCGAGGCGCTGGGCAAGGTGAGTCCCTGGTCCCCCCACCATGAACCCTGCACTGAGTGCAACCCCCTCCAGTGCAGTAGGTGCAACCCCTAAGCAAGATGCTCAGTCCATGTAGGTGCACCCCCTGTGCAGGAGGCTTATCCTCTGCAATGCAACAGGCTTATCTCCTCCAATGCAGTTGGTGCAACCTCCAAGCAGCAGACTTAGCTCATGCAGTGTGCACAACCCACCTGCAGCTGGCTCAATGCAGTGGATGCAGCACCCTGCCGTGCAGTGTGTGCAAGCCTCTCCCATGCATTGTGTGCAGTCCACCCTGCAGCAGGCACAACCCATGCAGCGTGTGCAACCCCTTGCAGTGTGTGCAGCCCCCAACGCAGCAGGCACAGCCCATGCAGCGTGTGCAGCCCCCATGCAGCAAGCTGAGCCCATGCAGCATGTGCAGCCCCCATGCAGCAGGCTGAACCCACACAGCGGGTGCCCGTGTGCCAGGCGCAGGGCAGCTGCGGGGAGCTGGCAGCGGCGCAGCGGGCAGCGCAGGCGGAGGAGGCCCGGCTGCGGGACGCACTGGCCAAGACCAGCGAGCTTGCAGCCGGGCTGGCGCGGGAGAAGACGGAGCTGAGCCGGACGCTTTCCCGGCTGGAAGAGGAGCGAGAGGCCGGGCGAGGGATGCCGCGGGCTGCGGGCTGAGCTGCGCCAGCTGCGGGGCCAGCACCAGCGTCTGCGCCAGCACCTGGCACAGGTGGGCTGCAGGGGCTGGGCAGGGGAAGAAAGCGGAGGGGGGCAAGGGGCAAGTGGGAGCGATGGGGCAGGGTGCCAGGGGTGACTGGGAGGGATGGTGAGGGTTTCAGGAAAAGCAGATGTTGCATGGGCCAAATGGGAGGGGTTGGAAGGCTGCAGGGGGCAACTGGGAGGGATGGGGAAAGTGCATGGGGCAACTGGGAGAAGTGGGAAGGGTGTGTGGGGCAACTGGGAGGACCATGGAGGATGGCTGGGGTGACTGGGGGTACCATGGAGGATGGCTGGGGTGACTGGGAGGACCATGGAGGATGGCTGGGGTGAGTGGAGGGACCATGGAGGGTGGCTGGGGCAACTGGGAGGACCATGGAAGATGGCTGGGGTGACTGGGGGGACCATGGAGGATGGCTGGGGTGACTGGGAGGACCATGGAGGATGGCTGGGGTGAGTGGGGGTACCATGAAGGATGGGTGGGGTGAGTGGAGGTACCATGGAGGGTGGCGACCATGGAGGATGGCTGGGGTGACTGGGGGGACCATGGAGGGTGACTGGGGTGAATGGGAGGCTGCAGAGGCTGAGGAGAGCTGCCCGCAGGCGGTGCAGGAGCAGAGTGCTGCAGGTGAGGCGCTGGCGCAGGCACGGGGTGAGCAGGAGCGGCTGCGGGCCGAGTTGCTGCGGCTCAGCCGGGCTCGTGAGGGACTGGCCAAGGAGGGAGCCAGCCTGGCCGTGCAGCTCGCCAGCGCCCAGCGCCAGGGCCAGGACCGGGCTCAGGAGGCGGCCGGGCTCAGGTGGGTGCTGGCAGGGGTGGGGGGTGTCTGGCTGGCGCCCCGGGTTCGGCAGCACGGCTGCGGTGTTTTGGCAGGACAGAGAAGGAGGGGCTGGAGAGCAGCATCTTCCAGCTGCAGCAGCGCCTGGCCCAGCTCGACACCCACAGCCAGCAGCTGGAGGCCGAGGGCCGGGCTCTGCGCCAGGCCAAGGAGGCACTGGAGGGTGAGAAGCCCCTTACACCCTACACCCCTCCTTACACCTCCCCATCACCATCTCTGGCCATCCTCATCTTCAGCCTCACCCCATCTATCCCTATCCATCCCCATCTCCATCCTCCTCCTCATCCCCATCTATGCTCATCTTCATCCTCATCCCTGTTTCCATCTCCATCTTCATTCCATCCCTCTCCATTATATTCCTTCTTCTGTCTTTATCCTTATTCCCATCTTCATTCCTGTCTATCTCCATCTTCATCCTCATCCCTATCCTCCTCCATCACTAACCCTATTCTCATCCCTATCCTCATGCTCATCCATCCTTATTCCTTCTATCTTCATTGTCATCCTCATTCCTATCCATCCCCATCCTCATCCTTAGCTCCATCTTCATCCTCATCCTCGTTCTTATCCACATCCATCCCTATATCCTCTCCCTCTTCACCCCCATTCCCGTCTTGACCCTCATCCCCATTCCCATCCTCATCCTCCTTCCTATCCTCACCCTCACCCATCCTTCTCCCCCATCCTTCATCCCCATCCACCCCCAACAACCCTCCCTGCTCTGCCACGGCATCCCTGCTCCTGTCACGCTCCTGTGCCGAGGGCCATGCCCTGAGGCAGGATCCCCTGCAGCGGAGCTGGCTGCGGCGCGGCAGGAGCGCGAACGGGAGCTGCAGTGCCGGCGGGAGGCCGTGGCAGCGGCAGAGGCAGCGGCTGTGGCCATGGCCCTGGAGAGCGCCCGCACCACACACCGCAACGAGCTCGACCGCCTGCAGCAGCAGAAGGTGTGAGGCTGGGTTTGGGGTGTGGGGCTGGACTTCGGGGTGTGATGGTGGCTCTGAGTTATTGGTGTGATGCTGCTGTGTGAGATGTCACGTTGAGGCACAGAGTCACTGAATTGCTTTGGTTGTTAAAGCCCTTGAAGCTGCTGCAGTCCCAGCCCTGCCCTCACCCTGCCCAGCCCAGCACTGACCCACAGCCCTCAGCACCTCAGCCCCACGGCTTTGGGATCCCTCCAGGGCTGGGCACTGCCCCAGCTCCCTGGGCAGCCTGGCACAGGGGCTGACACCCCTCTCAGGGAAACAGTTCTGCCTCAGCTCCAGCCTCAACCTCCCCTGGGGCAGCTGCNCCCAAGAGGCTGGGTTCTCGAGGTTCAGTGCTGATTCTCACGATGTGATGCTGGTTTTTGTGACGTGCTGCTGGTGTTTGGGCTTTGCTGCTGGTTGCTGGGGCTGGCAGGAGGAGCTGGAGGCTGAGCGGGACCGGCTGGCGCGGCAGCACGAGGAGCTGGCGGCTGAACTGGCGGCAACGCGGCGGCAGCGCGAGAGTGAGAAGCAGCAGGTGGGTGGCCCCGGTGGTCCCTGATGTCCCCTGAGTGTGGAGTGTGGGGTGTCCCTCTGTGTGGGGCATCCCAGCTCTGGTGTGTCCCCTCCCAGGTGCTGGCGCTGCGGGAGGAGGAGCGGGTGGCACTGGCAGAGACGCTGCAGGGGCTGCAGCAGAGCCTGGACCAGGCCACGGCTGAGCTCGAGCAGCAGCGACGTGAGGTCACCAGTCACCAGGATAAAGAGCAGGTGGGGAAGGACAACAGGGCCTGAGACACCCCACCCCCCAGAATAGTACAGAGCCCCACATATACCCCACTGCAAGTGTCCATGCCCAGGTGTCCTCTCACTGCAACCTTCATTCCTGGGTGTCCCTGATGCCCCCTGCTGCATTGCAACCCCCCCATACCTGAGTACCCCTCTATTGCAGCACCCAGCACCTGAGGCTCACCCTTTGCTTGTGAGCCCCTCTTGCAGCCCCCTCAATGACCCCTCCCCTTCCCCTTTGCAGTCCTCCCTGTTGCAAACCCCTTGGCGATGATGATGATGTTCAAGTGTGGTACCTCAGCATCCTCATCCCCATCCCTGCACCATCCTTACTGCAGCCTCCCATACCTGGGCACCTCCTTATTGCAACACTCAATGCCTGAGGCTCACCCTCAGGTACCACCCAATGCCTGAGGCTTGTGAGCCCCCCCTTGCAGCCCCTTTAGTGACCCCTCTCCCTCCCCACTTGCAGTCCCCTCATTAGAAGCTCCTTACAATGATGATGCTTGATGGTGGCACTTCAGCATCCTCATCCTCATCCCTGGACCCATCCCCATTGCAACCCCCCATTGCCTGAGCTCCCCACCAATGCAACACCCAACACCTGAGGCTCACCCCTTCCTTGTGAGCCCCCTTTGCAGCCCCCTCTGTGATCCCCATCTCCCTCTCCACTTGCAGTCCCCTCATTACAAGCCCCTGACAATGATGATGATGGTACCCCAGCATCCTCATCCCCGTCCCTGCACCGTCCCCATTGCACCCCACACCCAACAACTGCCAGGGGGTGTTCAGGCTGCTGTTCCGCCCCTGCAGAGCCTGACAGCAGAGCTGAGCAGCCTGCGGGCACAGGCAGAGGAGATGACAGCAGCCCACGAGCGGGAGACGAAGAGCCTCCGCGACCAAGCGACGACGGCGGCCAAGCAACGGGACGGTGCCTTGCGAGAGGTGAATCTCACCCTTCCCACCTCCCCAAATATCCCCTCCCCTCCCTGCTAAGCCCCCGGTGCTGCGGCTGCAGGTGGAGGAGGCGCGGGCACAGCTGCAGCTGGTGGCAGAGGCGCGGGCAGCAGCACGGCGGGAGCTGCAGGAGGCGCAGCGGCAGGCACGCGAGTGCCACGAGGCCCGGGAGGAGGAGCGGCGGCGGGCACAGGAGGCACGGCGGGCACTGGGTGACCAGGCCAGGGAGAAGGACACCCTGCGCCACTCCAACGAGGAGCTGCGGGCGACGCTGCGGCGCGTCGAGGGCGAGCGCATCACGTGAGAGCGGCGGGTGCTGGGGAGGGGGAGATGGCTCGGGGTCAATGGGGGTGGTGGAATGCTTTGGGTGCTCTGGGCTGGGGTGATGCTCAGGGTAAAGGGATGCAGGGGTTGGAGTGATGCTCAGGGTAAAGGGATGCAAGGGTTGGGGTGATACTCAGGGTAAATGGATGTAGGGGTTGGGGTGATGCTCAGGGTAAATGGATGCAGGGGTTGGGGTGATGCTCGGGATGAGGAAGTGCCCACTCTGGGAGATGCAGGGGTTGGGTGATGCTCAGGGTAAAGGGATGCAAGGGTTAGGGTGATGCTCAGGGTAAGGGGATGCAGGGGTTGGGGTGATGCTCAGGGTAAGGGAATACAGGGATTAGGGTGATGCTCAGGGTAAGGGAATACAGGGATTAGGGTGATGCTCAGGGTAAAGGGATGCAGGGGTTGGGGTGATGCTCAGGTTAAAGGGATGCAGGGATTGGGGTGATGCTCAGTGTAAGGGGATACCCAAGGTGGGAGATGCAGGGGTTGGAGTGATGGTGAGGGTTGGATGATGCATGGAGTAGTGTAATGTTTTGGGTGCTCTGGGTTGGGGTGATGCTCAGGATAAGAGGGTGCAGGGTGGTGATGCTGAGGGTGAGGGCTGCCCTGATTGGGGTGATACCTGTGAAGGGATGCCCAAGATGAGGGGATACCTGGGATGGGGATGACTTGGAGCAGGATGTTCAGGATAGGGTGCTGCTCGGGGAGATCCCGGGGATGGGGAGATGCTCAGGGCAGTGGTGATGCCCTGGGGAGGTGATGCCAGCCCTGACTCCCTGCAGCCTGAAGCGTGCTGGCGAGGAGAAGGAGCAGCAGCTGGCACTGATGGAGGACGGGCGGGCAGCAGCAGAGCAGGAGGTGAGGGAGCTGCGGGCAGCCCTGCGGGAGCTGGAGCGTGCCCGCCTCGACGCCCGCCGCGAGCTGCAGGAGCTGCGCCGGCAGGTGAGGAGGAGGAGGAGGGTGGCAGGGACCATCCACCCGTTTGAGGTACCTCCAAGCTGCCTCCATCTCATCCTTGGGAAGGTGAAGGACCTGGACAGCGAGAACAGCAAGAGGAGCAAGGAAGTGGGTGAGCTGCAGGCACGTGTGGCCCTAGAGGAGCAGCGGGAGGAGGAGAGCCGCCGCGAAGCCTTCGGCCTCAGGCAGAAGGTGGCAGAGAGTGAGGCTGGCACGGAGGCTGCTAGGAAGGAGGTGGGGAGTCCCCAAGGGTTTGGAGTTGTCCCTATCACCCTGAAGTGTCCTCATCACCCCACAGCTCAATACTCTGTGTCTAGGTGTCCCTGTCATCCCCATCATCCCCATCATCCCCACTGCCCCACAACTGGTACCTGGTGTCCCTGGGTGCTACTCTATTGCTTGATGTATCCCTGGGTGTCCCTCCCCATTGCCCCACTGTTCCCTACTCTGCTTCCCAGGGTGGCCCTTGCATCAACCCACATTGTCTGTCCCTTGCACCACCGTTGTCCCTTTGCTCTGGGCCTGGTGTCCCTGGCTGTCCCCATCACCCTACCACTCCATCCCCTTCATTCCCCAGCATCCTCATCACCCCATTACTCCATCCCCTACATCACCCCATTGCCCCATCCCCTACATCACCCCATTGCCCCATCCCCTGCATCTCCATCACCCCATTTCTGTGCCCTCTGTGTCCTGGGTGTCCCACATCACTCTATTGCTGTGTCCTCTGCATCCTCATCACCTCATTACTCCATCCTCTACACCCCCATTGCTCTGTCCCCTGCATCCCCATCACCACCTTGCATCCTGGGTGTCCCCCGTCACTCCATTACTCCATCCTCTTGCATCTCCATCACCCCTTGCTCCCTCCCTGCCACCCCATTTCTCTGTGCCCTCGCACCCCATCCACCACCCTTCCAACCTCCTCCCCAGCTGCAGCAGCTGCAGCGGCGGCTGTCGGAGGCGGAGGGCGAGTTCCGACAGCGGGAGAAGGAGCTGGCCCGCAGCTTGGAGGAGGCTCGTGGCAATGAGAAGAAGCTGCTGGCCGACGCTCGCAACCTGCAGCTGAAGGTGGAGGCGGCGCGGGGCGAAGCGGCTGAGCTGAGCCTGCGCTTGAGCGCAGCCGAGGGTCGGGCTCAGGGGCTGGAGGCAGAGCTGGTCCGTGGGGAAGCTCTGCGCCGCGCCGCCGAGACGCGCCTGGGCGGCATCCAGTCTGCCCTGCGCCGCACCGTGGGCATCGGCCGTGCCTGGCACGGCTCCCCGGCCAAGGGTGAGGCTCCCCGGCACCCCCAGTGCGCCCTGGCCCTGCCTCAGGGGAGGGGGATGTGTCCTGCTGCAGTGCTGCATCCTCTGCATCCTGGGGTCCTCTGATGCCCCTGCTCCATCTCCTGCATCCTGGGGTCCTCCATGTGCCCCTACTCCAATTCCCTGCATCCTGGGGTCCTCCATGTCCTACTGCTCCATCCCCCAGACCCTGGGGGTCCTCTGATGCCCCTGCTCCATCCCCTGCACCCTGGCGGTCCTCTGATGCTCTGGCTCCATCCCCTGCATCCTGGGGACCTCCATGTGCTACTGCTCCATCCCCCATACCCTGGGGGTCCTCTGATGTCTCTGCTCCATCCCCTGCATCCTGGGGATCCTCCATGTGCTCCATCTGTGGGGTCCTCATATCACCCCATTGCTGCCTCCCCTGCATCTCCATCACCCTGTGCTCCACCCTTTGCACCCCATCATTCTGTTGCTCTGTCCCCTGCATCTCTGGGCATCTCCCACTACCTCGTTGTATCATCCCTAAGGGTCCCTTATACCCTGTTGCTCCATTCCCTGTATTGCTGGGGTCCCCTGTATCCCACCGCTCCATCTGTGGGGTTCCCCCATCCATCTGTGGGGTTCCCCCATCACCCCATTGCTGCATCCTCTGCATCTCCATCACCCTGTGCTCTACTCTTTGCACCCCATCACTCTGTTGCTCTGTCTCCTACATCTCTGAGGGTCTCCCATTACCCCATTGTGTCATCCCTGGGTGTCCCCCATATGCCATTGCTCCATCTCCTACATCCCTGGGGCATCCTCTTTGTCCCCTTGCTCCATCCCTGGGTTACCCCCCTCACCCCATTGCTCCATCCTCTGCATCTCCATCCCACTGTGCTGCATCGTTTACACCTCATCCCTTTCTTGCTGTCTCTCCTGCTTCCCTGGGGACCCCTCCATACCCCACTGCACCATCCCTGCCTGTCCTCCATCACCCCATTGCTCCATCTCTTACATCCCCATATTCCACAGGTACATCCCTTGGGTGCTGCACCCCATTGTCCTCATGCCACCCTGTTTATCCCCATGCAGGTGGGGGACCAGAGGGCTCAGGGAACCCTGACTCTTCCTCAGATCCTGATGCAGCGACCGAGCCCGAGGCGGTGCGGGCAGCCCTGCGGGATTTCCTGCGTGAGCTGCAGGATGCACAGCGGGAGCGGGTACCTGCCCCTTCCCCTTCCCTCCCCATCATCCCAAAAAGCTCTTTTCTCCCCCTAAAAAAGCTCCTTTCTGTCTCTCCTCAGGAGGAGCTGCGGGTGCAGGTGAGCACCCTGAGCCAGCAGCTGGCTGAGGCAGAGGAGGAGAGGGACAACGCCAGCACCCGGGCACAGCAGCTCCAGAAGCTGGTGGCTGAGAGTGAGGAAGGTGATGGTGAGGGAAGATTTTTTGGGGGGGAGAGGAGGACTGTATCTCCCCCAAATCCTGGGGTTTAGGATGATTTAACCCATGCTGGAGCCTTGCCAGTCCCTCATCAAACTAAGGCATGGGATGGGGTGATGCTGGGTGATTCTGGGTGATCCTGGGACTGCAGGATGCTCAGTGGGATTTCCCCAAATCCTGGTAACATTGATAAAAACCTCCTTTGGTTTGATAAAATCCCATTGATCCCAGTAAACTGCCAGTAAAACTGGTAACCCCCATCCATACTTCCCTCATTAATCCCAGTTAAACCAGTAAATGCTGTGTGCATCTCCTGTAAACCCCAGTAGAACTGATAAAACCCTCATGCGCACCTCACAAACTCCAGTTAAACTGGTAGAAGACCCCTGCATCACCCCTAAATCCCACTGAAACTGATGAAACTCCCTGTGCAGACACCACGAATCCCAGTAAAAAGGGAAAACTCCCTTGTGTATCCCCCCTGGATCCCAGTAAACCACCCTCCATCCCCCTAAACCCCAGTAAAACTGATAAACCCCCCGTGTAGACTCCATAAATCCCAATCAAATGAGTAAACCTCCCTTTAAATCCCAGTTAAACCAGTAACCCTCCCCATACACCCCCCTGTGCCCACCCCAGCGGGTGGCTGATGGCGGGGTGGCTGTTGCAGGGCGGCGCAGCGGGGAGCTGAGCAGTGCCCAGGCCACGCTGCTGCTGCAGGAGGAGACGCTGCGGAGGGGCGAGAGGGAGCGGCGGGCACTGAGGGACAAGGTGGCGGCGCTGGAACGGAGCCTGAATGCTGCCGAGGGCGAGCGGAGGGCTGCCCAGGTTGGGCACTGCCATGAGGGGGGAATTCAGTCCTGCCCCTATCCCCAGCCCCAGCTTGGGCACTGCCCTGGAGGACACTCAGTCCTTCCCCTATCCCCTTCCCTAGGCTGAGTATTGCCAAGGAAGAGGCTCAGTCCTGCCCCTATCCCCATCTCCAGCTTGGGCACTGCCATGAAGGGCAGTCAGTCCTGCCCCTATCCCCATCCCCAGGTTGTGCACTGCAATCAGAGGCTCAATCCTGCCCCTATCCTGATCCCCAGGTTGGGTACAGCAATGGGAGAGAGTCAATCCTGCCCCTGTCCCCATCCCCAGCTTGGGCACTGCCATGGGAGAAGCTCAGTCCTGCCCCTGTCCCCATCCCCAGGCTGAGCACTGCTATGAGAGAGGCTCAATCCTGCCCCTATCCCCATCTCCAGCTTGGGCACTGCTATGAGAGAGGCTCAATCCTGCCCCTATCCCCATCCCCAGCTTGGGCACAGCAATGGGAGGGAGCCAATCCTGCCCCTATCCCCATCCCCAGCTTGGGCACTGCCATGGGAAAAGCTCAGTCCTGCCCCTGTCCCCATTCTCAGGCTGAGCATTGCCATGGGAGAGGCTTAATGCTGCCCTTATCCCCATCCCCAGCTTGAGCACTGCAATCAGACTCAATCCTGCCCCTATGCCCATCCCCAGCTTGGGCATTGCCATGGGAGAAGCTCAATCCTGCCCCTGTCCCCATCCCCAGCTTGGGCATTGCCAAGGAGAGACTAAAACCTGCCCCTACCTCCATCCCTGGCACTGGTGAACTGCCCAGGTTGGGCATTACCATGAGGGGCTAAATCCTGCCCTTATCCCCATCCCTGGCAGTGGTGAGCTGCCCAGGTTGGGCATTGCAAGGACAGGGACCAAACCCTGCCCTTACTCCCATCCCTGGCACCAGTGAGCTGCCCGGGTTGGGCATTGCCATGTGGGCACTGACTGCTGCCCCTGTCTCATCCCTGAGGGCTCGGGTGCCTCTGCAGGAGCAGCTGAGCGTGGTGCGTGCTGCTGAGGCCGAGCTGGAGGAGGCCAAGAGGCGGCTGGAAGTGGCAGAGAGCAGGAGCAGCCGCCTGGAGCTGCAGCAGCGGGTGCTGCAGGGAGAGCTGCAACGGGCACAGCTGGCCCTGGGCGAGCGGCAGGTGGTGGCACGGACAATGCAGGAGCGAGCTGAGCGGCTCCAGAAACAGGTACCAGCCCCGACTGCTCCCACACACAGTGCCCAGGGAGCTGTCAGAGTCACACGGTTGGTTTGGTTGTTAAAGCCCTTGAAGCTGCTGCAGTCCCAGCCCTGCCCTCACCCTGCCCAGCCCAGCACTGACCCACAGCCCTCAGCACCTCAGCCCCACGGCTTTGGGATCCCTCCAGGGCTGGGCACTGCCCCAGCTCCCTGGGCAGCCTGGCACAGGGGCTGACACCCCTCTCAGGGAAACAGTTCTGCCTCAGCTCCAGCCTCAACCTCCCCTGGGGCAGCTGCAGCCCATTGCCTCTGGTCCTGTCATTCATGGCTTGGGAGCAGAGCCCGACCCCCAGCTCCCTGCAGCCTCCTGTCAGGGAGTGTCAGAGAGGGCTCCTGGCTGCCCTCAGCCTCCTCTTGTCCAGCCTCAACACCCCCATTCATTCCCTCAGCCCCTCCCCAGCACCCTTGTGCTCCAGCCCCTTCCCCAGCTCTGTGCCCGGCTCTGGCCACGCTGCAGCCCCTCAGTGTCCCTGTGGCAGTGAGTGAGGGGCCCAGCACTGACACAGCCCTGGAGCTGCAGCCTCCCTAGGGCCCAGCACAGGGGACAATCCCTGCCCTGCTCCTGCTGCCACCCCACTGCTGATCCCAGCCAGGCTGCCCTTGGCCCTCTTGCCCCCCTGGGCACGCTGCTGGCTCCTGTTCAGCCTCAGCACCAATCTCCCCAGACCCTTTTCCCTTCAGCAGCTTTCCAGCCCCTCTGCCCCAGCCTGGAGCTGCCTGAGGCTGTTGTGACCCACTGGCAGGACCCAGCCTTTGCCTCTTGGGCAACCTCAGCCCGTTGCCCTGGGCTCATGACTGTGTTTTCCCCACCCTGCTGTGGGGCTGGGCTGTAGCTCACAGGCAGCAAGCAGCGAGCTGGGGCTCTGCAGCTGGCCATGGAGCAGCTGAGCACGGCGACACTGACAGGGAGTGGGGCCAGGTACCAGGACAGGGACCAGGACAGGGACCAGGCCATGCCAGCTGCAGCTCTGGCTGATGGCACCACGGTCCAAGAGCAGCTGCTGCAGCTCCAAAGCGCCCTGGCCACCGGCGAGCTCGACCGCAGGCTGCTGCAGGTGGGAGCCAGCAGCCTGGAGCGGGGTGACCCTGGGGTGACTTTGATTTGAGGGTGGAGGGGGTGTCACCGAGTGTCTCTCTGTGCCAGGAGGGGCTGGAGGTGGCACGGAGGGCGCTGGAGGAGGCGCGGGAGGAGAAGGGAGCGCTGCGGGCGCAGCTGCGGGGGCTGCGGCAGGAGCAGGAGGCCTTGCAGCACAGCAAACTGCAGCTGCAGCTGCAGCTCCGGCAGCAGCAGGAGGTGAGGGTGGCTGCACCCCAGGCTGGTGGGAGAGGGGGGTCCCTGAAAATCGCTGTCCTTTGCCCCCACGCAGCATCCTGCACCCTCGTGACCCTGTACAGCTCCCTGTTACTCCCATGCAGCTGCCTGCACCCTTTGCACCCCCCACGTAGCAACCTATTGCCCCTGTGCAGCCCCCTGCCCTTTTTCCCACCCACCGATAGCATCCTATTGTCCCCACACAGCCTCCTATACTCTTTAACCTCCCCATGCAGCACCCTATTGCCCCCATACAGCCCCCTGCACTCATTCCCACCCCCTATAGTACCCTATTGCCCCTATGCAGCACCCTATTGCCCTTGTGCAACTCCCTGCACCCTTTCCCATCCCCTATAGCACCCTATTGCCTCCATGCAGCCCCCTGCACCCCTTCCCACCCCTTATAGCACCTTATTGCCTCCATGCAGCCCCCTGCACCCTTTCCCACCCTCCCAGCACCCTGTTTCCCCCATTCAGCCTCTTACACCCTTTAACCTCCCCATGCACACCCCTTTGCCCCCATGCAGCACCCTGCACACCTTTCCCCCCTCCCCATGCCACATCCTTTACCCCCATCACATCACCCTGTGGGTCCCACAGCTACCTATCACCCCTCAATCCCCTGCCCCCATGTACCCCCAGCCCCTTCACTGTGCCCACGAAGGGGGTCCCATGAGTGCCCCCCTACCCTGGCACAGGCGCTGCAGGAGCGGGTGTATGGGCTGCAGCACACCCTGACCCTTACCCAGGGTGAGAGGAGGGACACCCTGCACCTCGACAAGGACAAGGAGGCCCTGAAGAAGACCCTGGAAAAGGTGAGGGGGCTGGTGTAGGGGAGGAGAGAGCATCCTTGAGTGCCCAGGGGCTGCCACCTTGCAGCACATCCCACCCAAGGGGATGCAGAAACCACAGCTACCAGGCCTGGGGGCAAATCAAAGATTCCATATATATATATATATATATATATATATATATTAACCTGCTGTCCTTAATAATGTGCGTGTTACCTGCTTTCTGATAACACTGCATGTAATATATACAGTGCTAAAGACAGCAGGTAACATACGCATTAGATGTGGTGCTATCAAAGAGCAGCTGACACATTAACCACAGCAGGTAATGTCTGTGATAGCCACGGTTCTATCTATAAACAGATACATACATCAAATGCAGTGGATGGTATATAAATCAGTACAGACAGTAGATGTCGGATACACCATTAACTACAGCAGGTAATGTGTGTATTAAATGTGGTGTTATTCAAGACAGCAAGTTAACAGACACATTATTAACTGGAGCAGATGGCAGCCTGGGGGCATCAAAGGAGAGTGTGGGCAGCAGGTTGAGGGAGGTTGTGCTGCCCCTCTGCTCTGCCAGAGCTGCTGAGGCTTCATCTGGAGTCCTGTGGCCAGTTCTGGGCTCCCCAGCTGCAGAGAGACAGGGAACTGCTGCAGAGAGGCCAGTGCAGGGACACCAAGATGCTGAGGGGCCTGGAGCATCTTTCCTATAAGGAAAGGCTGTGGGACCTGGGGCTGTCTAGTCTGGAGACTGAGGGGAGATCTTAATTATTGACAAATATCTCACTGGTGGGTGTCAGGAGGTTGGGGCAGCACTTTTTTTTTCTGTGGTAGCCAGCAACAGGACAAGGGGTGATGGGATGAAGCTGCAACACAACAAGTTCCATTTAAACGTAAGGCAAAACTGTTTGAGTGTTTCAGTGAGGGAGCCCTGGCCCAGGCTGCCCAGGGAGGGTCTGGAGGCTCCTTCCTTCGAGGGCTTCATTTTGGGGCTCTTCCCAGCTTGGGAGGGTGCTGGTGCTTGTACTGGGATGATGCAAGGCTCTGTTTAGGGCTCTTCTCAGCTTGGGAAGATGCTGCTGCTTGTACTGGAAAGGTGCTGGGCTCATTTTGGGGCTCTTCTCAGCTTGGGAAGATGCTGCTGCTTTCACTGGGATGAAGTTGGGTTCTTTTTAGGGTGCTTTGGAGAGATGCTGATACTTCCACTGGGTTGGTGCTGGGCTCTTTTAGGGGCCTTTCCCCAGCCCATGAGACTACTGGTGCCCACTTTTTGGCGTGACAGCTCTCCCTGCCCTCCCAGGTCAAGGTCTCAGCGCTGGAACCCTCGTCCCCTCTGAGGCACAGCCGCAGCCTGGAGGAGCAGGTACAGGGAGGGGAACACAGACCCCCCCCTTGGGGGAAGACACCCCCCAACACTCCCTCCTCACTGTCCCCCACCTCCTTTTCCTTTGCAGATCTCACTGCTGAAGGGGCAGGAGCTGCACCATCACCCCACCAGCCTTTAGCCCCCGCACTGCAGCAGCAACCAGCACAGCTCAGCTACCCCCTCATCAAAAAACCCCAAACCCCAACAAGCTGAGGCTCCACGCTCCTTCTCAAGCCAGAAGCTGCACTTTACCAACGAGACAACAGCACTCCTGTGGTTTTGATACAGGTTGGGTGGGTTTTTTTCCCTTTTTCTATCCCAGTTTGTAACAAAAAACTCACAAATGCTCCATTTTTAGGCCCCTGGTTTATTCCTCCCTTACACATGATGTTCCTTCAAGCCCTCACAAGCCCCAACACTCACCACTGCCTGATTTCTCCCCTTTATTTTTGCTAACCAAAAGCTCCTCTGGGTTGGTGAGGGTGGGTTTGGGTTTCATTGGGTGGGTTTTTAGCAAGCTGTGGCATTTTTCTATCTCTATTTTTGAAGCTGTAGGTTTTTACTAGTGAGCCACAGCCCCTGAGAGGGGTCCCTGACCTGCTATTAAATGGGAATAAACCCAAACTGGCAGCCCAGAGGGTGTTTTTTTTTGGTGGGGGGAGTGTGTGGGGGTGTGGGATTTAGGCTGTGCATTGGGATATCAGGAGTGAATGAGTTTAATAATAATAACAAACAATAATACAGTAATAAAGAACAAATAGCACCCCAACCAGACATTCACCCCCTAATATTGTAACAGTCTCCCACAAAGCCCAAAAATCCCCCAAAATTCTCCCCTTAAAGCAAAAAATCCTCCCTCTTAAACCACAAAATCCCTCCCCCAAGTCAAATCCTCTGCCCCCACATCACCAATTTCCCCCTGAAATCACCAANCACCAATTTCCCCCCAATTCCCCCCCAAATCACCAATTCCCCCCCAAATCATTAATTTCTGCCCCCAAATCACCAATTTGCCCCCTCACTTCCCCCCAAATCACCAATTCACTCCCAAATCACCAATTTGTGCCCTCAAATCACCAATTTCCCCCAATTAACTCCCCAAGTCCCCCCCAAACCACCAATTTCCCCCAAATTAACCTCCCAAACCACCGATTTCTCCTCCAATTCCCCTCCCAAATCACCAGTTTCCCCCCCAAATCACCAATTTCCCCCCCAAATCATCGATTTCTGCCCCCAATTCACCGATTTCCCCCTGAAATCACCAATTTCCCCCCCAAATCAGAACAACCTCCCCCCAAAACAAAGGAGCCAGGAGCCTCGGTGACCCTTACACTTTATCTCTCGGATACTCTACGTAGAATCTGGGGTGGGGGGTTGAAGCCCACCCCCTTTACAATAGAATAAACAAAAGTAATAAAAATAATAACACACCCTCCCCCCTCCCTCCCTCCCCCCATCTTTTATTTTTCCCTCCTGTAATTGTGCCGTGCATCAAAAGCCAGGCTTGGCTTGGGGTTTAATGCTCTTTGATGCACAGTTTCTTTAGCACCATGGTGAGGATGTGGGAGAGGCAAGTGGGAAAGTTGAGGAGGGGAGAGGGGAAAGTGTCTCCAGAGGGATGGTGGGTGAAATATTTGAGGGAAGGGGAATTGGAAAGGTGGATTGGGGTTATCCCCTCTACCCCTCCCATCTCAGCAGCCGCCGCAGCTCCGGGCGCAGGAGGTGCCAAGGGTTTGGCAGAGCCCACTTGTAGCCATCACCCCGCACTTGGAGAACTTGTCCCGGCAAAGATCAGCTGTGGGAAGAGTGGGAGAGGATGTGTAGGTGTTGGGAAAATAGAAAGAGGTGTGTGTAGGGGAGAAAAAGCAATGAGGGGACCTCCCTCTATCCCAAATTCCCACACTGGGACATGATGCTGCTGCAAGGAGCTGGCTCAGCATCCCCAGCTCCAAACCAGACCCTGGATTGCAGAGTGATGCCTTTTTCAACCACTTCAGACACTGGGATTTTTTTTTGTCCACTTCCCTCTCCTTCTAGGAAAAAGGGGTGACCAGGATGAGGGGTGACCCTAATTTGGGGTATCCCTTTCCCCCTGCCATCCCTCTCACCTCTCAGCAGCTCTTCATGGGCGCACACGGTGCGGACACAGATCTCTTTGTTGATGACATAAACCCGGCGGAGGCTGAGTGGGAAGGAGGAGGAGGAGGACAACTGAGCTTTCTTGATTAGTATCCGAGCACAAAAAGGCTCCCTAAAAGTTTTTAAGGGAAGGGGAAGGGAATAGGGGATGGTTTTCCCCTTCTTCACCTGTAAAAGCAGATCTCGTTCAGGCACTGCTTGCAGGGCTTGTGCACGGAGTAGAGCCTGGTGCAGGGGTATTGCTCCTCCCGGCAGTCTGCAGGGGGAAAAGGCTGCTGGTTGCTCATGGAAGGAGGGGGGGAGCTGGAAAATTCACTGAGGAGGGGTTGGAAAATCCATGGCACTGCTGGTAAATCCATGAAGGGCAAACCTGATGCCTCAGGGATTGGCTTTGTGTTTGTACTCGACACCTTCTCCCCACTCTACATCTTGATTTCAGCTGGGCTAAAGGGATGAGCCCCCCTCCACCAACCCAGGGAGGTTTTTAGGGGAAAGTGGGGGGTGGGAGGTACTCACCCAGGGGTCCTGGCTCCGTAGGCTCAGTCTCAGGGGCAGCAGCTGCAGGGAGGGTGAGGGGAGAGTAAATTTAGGGCTGGAGCAATAGTATCTCGCTGCCCTTTCTTGTGTTTTAGGGCTGGAGCATCCCAATGCTGCTCCAAAGAGTGGGAAGGGACAAAAATAGGTGCAAGGGGGACAGGGAGGGGCTGAAGACCCCCAGGTGGGGAGGGGGTTGGTGGGTGACACTCACCTGGGGTTGGGGCTGGCACAATCTCCTGCTGGGATTGCTGCTGGGACTGGAACCGAAACTGCTCCTCGGAGGCACGAGGGGTGGCATCTGCAAGGAGAGGGGCTGTGCAGGCAGTACCCCCAAAAACACACCCTCCCCCTGCNTGTACAGGGGAGAGAAATCACCTCAAAGAGCTCCCCAAAAGCTAACAGCTGGTCTGAGTGATTGGGGAAAACACCCTCCAGCCAGGAATGAACCTGGGCAATGTCCCATCTGAAGCTTCAGCTTGAAGCTGAGTAAATAATGGGGAGCATGAGGAAGGGGAAAGGAGAGGCACATGCAAAAGGGGAGGGGGGAGATGGGGAGGTGATGGGAGGCAGCTGGAAACGTAAGGGAGAGAGGAAAAAGGATGGAGCAAAGAGTGCTGAGGCAGGAAGAGGTATTTGGTCAGAGAAAGTAAAAAGAAAGGGGGGGAAATAAAAGAAAGGGAGAGGTGTGGGTGAAGCCTCTCCCCAGTTCAGGCTGCTCTACCTGATTGCTGGTCGTACTGGGGATATTGGACCGGCTCAGGGTAGGTGATGCCTTCAAACCTGTTGTACTGTCCCTGGACCAGGAGCACTGCTGGGGACACAGAGGCAGGGGGACAAGCATCACCAGGAGAAGTACAGCCACCCTCAGCCTGGCAATTCAGGGCTCCTGCTCTGCCTTCACCTCTCCAGCTTTGTGTCACACCCCTAAAAATCATCCCATCACTGCCCCCAGGGCCCAGAGGGAGAGGAGGGAGAAGAGAGTGAGATGTTGCCCTATGTCATCCAGGGACTGATCCCTGATCACTGGCAGCAGCTGGATCCCACAACCCCACCCTGGAGAAGGGACCAACACCCAGCTGCCCCCAGGGATGCTCCCAACACCCTGGAGCAGCCCCTGGCAGCTCATCCTGCCACAGACCCAGCGGGTTCCAACACCCCTGTGCCATCAGTCGATGCCATCACTCAGGATGCTCTGGGTGAGGGGCTGGAACTGGGCCACCCCCATCCCTGGGCCACTCCTCCATTACCCCACGGTCACCCTGTGCCCCTCCAGCTGCTGCATCCTCACGAGAGGCAGCACCATGAGCAAAGCAGCCCTGGGAAACAACCCTGGGAAGGGACTTTTCTGCCCCCCTCCCCATTCCATGGGCTCCCTCAGCTTTTTCTGCTTAATATTTTCCATCTGTCCTCTCTCCTTGGAGCTGCCTGAGCACTGAGTTTTCCTGGCTCCAGGCTCCCTCCCAGCTCTGTAGCCTCCCTCCTGGTTTCCATCCCACCTTTGCCAGAGGTGAGTTACAAATATAAGTTTTTCTGGCTGTCATCCTGGCCCTGAGGTGCCAGTTTTGTGCCACTCCATGGTGCCACTTTGATGTCCTCAAAGCAGAGACCCACTTAGTGCCAGACCCCTCATGAGGTGATGGGTGCAGGCACCCAAACACCATCGGAGGGGTTGGGGAGTGGCTGGCTGCTGGGGTCTAACCTTGGGGGGACCCTTGAGGGGTGTGTGCGTAGGGGGGGGCACTCACCTGGCAGACACAGCAAGAAGAGCCCCACAGCTCTCATCCTGACAGCAGCGATGGAGGAGCAGGGCAGGGGCTGGGATGCAGCTGGAGGGGTCTGGAGGGAGCAGAGGGAAACACAGAGGGGTCAGAGGAAAGCAGAGAGACTTTTACACCCCCTCCATTCCCCAGCTGCTCCCCCCTTCTCCACTCCCAGCACGATGCCTCTGAGGCTCAAAAAACCCCCCAAACCCTAAAAACTAAGGAACTTCCCCCTAAAAAGAAAAGGCAGAGCAAGCTTCCAGCCCTGACCACACACTCCCAGGGGGATTGCAAGGACCAAGCCTCAGCAGGACGTGTGTGGGGTAGGAAAGGGAGGGGGGGTGAGAAATGCCAGAAGGGCTGAATCACCACCGTGGGGGATACACACAGACCCCCCCGCGAGCTGCAGCCCTGAGAGCTCTTTAGAGAGGTTTTTCAGCCCCTAAACTAAAGGCTGAGGGCTTGGGTAGGGGGTTTGGGGGGGGTATCCCTTCGCTGCCGGGGGGGATGCTGCAGCGTTTGTTCGGGCATCCCCTTCAGTCCCAGGGCTTGGGGAGATTGGTTTGGGGAGAGGAATGAAAAAGGCAGCAAAGGAAACATTTCCCGCGCTGGTTTTTGGCAGCTTCAGGCTCTCTCAGCTCCCTGGAGCTTTCCAAGCAGTGATTTGCACGTCGAGCGGCTGCTTTGCCCGGCCAGGAGCTGGGTCCCCTCCCCACCAGCCCCCCGGCTGCTCCAGGGAAAAGGGGGAGGTGAGAAATTCTGCTCCCCCCTACACTCCTCAAAACTCCTTGGAGATGCAACTACACAGCGTTGGGCTGCTGGGGATGAAGAACTGGAGGGTTTCCTGCTGTGGAGGGATGCTGAGCCCTATCCTGGCAGCACCGGCTGGGAAACTGAGGCACGGCTGGAGACAAGGGGAGGCTGTTGGTTTCTTGCCCCAGCTGAGGGGAGATGACAGCCCCCCAGGCTGGGAGGCAGCCACGCACCCACCTATGGGTGCCCCAAGCACCCCAACACGCCTGGGGGCACAGCTTCAGCCCCAGCACAGTACAGTCCATGGTGGGTTGAAGACCATGGTAGGGTGAACAGGACTGACTGCACCATCATCAAGGCATGGCAACATCTAAAGACCATGTCCTCACCATCAGTAAAGCACAGCACCTTCTAGGGACCACATCCTGCATCAGCCCTGTGGTGTTGTACCTCTGAGCCATCACGTTCTCCAGGTCACCACAGTACAACATCTCCCAGGGCCTCATCCTGCACCACCACCAAAGTGTAGCACCTTCTAGGGATCACATCATGTGCCATCCCCATGGTGTTGCACCTTGTAGTCACCATTTCAAGGTCAGCAAAGTATAGCACCTTCTAGGGACCTTGCTCTGTACCATCACCAAAGCACAGCACCTTCTTAGGCACCATGTCCTGCACCCTCACCAGAGCGCAGAATCTCCTAAGGACCATGTCCTGCACGCTCATCAGAGTCGAGAATCTCCTAAGGACCATGTCCTGCACGCTCATCAGAGTCGAGAATCTCCTAAGGACCATGTCCTGTACCATCACCAGAGCACATAATCTCCTAAGGATCACGTCCTGCACCCTCACCAGAGCCCAGAATCTCCCAAGGACCATGTCCTGCACCCTCACCAGAGCCCAGAATCTTCTAAGGACCATGTCCTGTACCATCACCAGAGCACACAATCTCCTAAGGACCATGTCCTGCACCATCTTTCTGATGTTGCACCTCCTAGTCCCCTGTGCTCAAGATGACCAAAGCACAGCCCCTCGTAGGGACCATGTTCTGCACCATCCCCAACCTTCTGGGCCACTATGTCCTCACCATCACCAGTGGAGTACCTGGTCACCACATCTTCAAGACCACCAAAGTGTGACCTTCCAGGTGCCACAGCCTCCTCCATCCCCACACTTGCAGGTACTGGAGGTGTTGACACTTGACTTCCAGACCCTTCCCAGCTGTGGGAAAGGCAGGAAGCAAGTTCCTCCCCGAGCTGGGGTTGGATGCCCATCCTCAGGGGACGGGCACAGTTTGGTGATACCAAATGAAGTGCCCAGCAGTGCTTCATCCCCAAACCACGGCTGCACCTCGGTGGGACCCAGGTCCCTGGGAGCTACATCTGCTTCCCATGGCAAAGGAAACTCCAGATATGGGTTTAACCCAGGCTAAATGTGTCCTGGGATTAAAGGGATTGTGTGGGGATGAGGGAGATGCAGGTGTGGGATGGTGGGCCCTTGGCAGAGGTTTCTGGAGCCGTAGCAGCTGCTGGAAGACCTCAGCCTTGGGAAAGCAGCTGGAACATGGGGGCTACGGGGGATCTGGGGGAGGTTGAGGCTACCTCAGGGTGGCAAAAAAAGAGCTGTAGATACCCATCTGGTTCTCCAGATGCCTGGGGCAGGGCTGTAGGGCAGACGGTGCCCACCTCAGGAGGCAGCACACGCTCTGCTCCCACGGCTGCAGCAATCCCAGGGCCACGCAGCTGGGGCTGAACTTACCCCTTGGCAGCCTCTTTGTTTTTTACCCCAAAGCTTCTCTCTCAAGGTCTGTCTCTCCTTGCATTTCCCCCCCTTTCCTCTCCTCAAACAGGGAGCCGTTGGAGCTCGCTCGCAGGGTTTGGCCGGGGACCGGGGACAGCCAGGTCACGTCTCTCCCCCGATGGCAACGCCAAACATCCCCAGGCTTGGGCCCATCGCCCCCCAACCCCAGCAAACAAACCTTCACCCTTCTCCTTTCCCCACCTTCAGCTTTTTCTCTCTCCAAACAGCAGCCTGTGGGGTACCCCGGGAGAGTCCCGCACCCCAAACGCGGCTGCTGCAGGGTCCGGCGGCTCCAGATGTTTTTGCAACTGCACATCTGGGAACAATCAACCCCGAAGAAAGAACACCACAGTCTCTCTCTTTCATTCTGCTAAACCCCACCTTCCCCCAGCTATTTCTTCCCCCCTCCCCTCTCCTTTTTCTTTCCTTTTCCCCCTTTTCCTTTCTCTTCTTTCTCTTTCCCCCATCCCCCCTTCCCAGCTCTGCAGTTGCCAGGGAAGGAGAGAACAAAGGCAATAGGAAAGGATTCACATTTTTTGTTTTGGCCCTCGACCAAAGGTAAAGAGTAAAATCAAGAAACTTTCTTTCCTCATCCCCCACCTCTTTCCCTTTTCTCCTCGGTTTTACACAGCCAGGGTCCCGACTCCCCCATCCCCTCCCCCTGAGGAGTCAAAAGAAAGAGAAAGACTAAACCATCCCTTTTTTTTTCTACGGGATGGGGAAGGGAGAGAGAAGGTTTCTTCAGACTTCCAGCATAGTTTGAGACTCTTTGAAGTGGTTCGAAATGTACTACAGCAGCTGTCAGGCTCTAAAGATGGGGGATCTCTCACCCTTCTCTTCCCTTTCACCACTGGACCCCTGACTTTCCAGCACCCCAAAAATCAAGCGGCTTCTCTTTGGAGGGGACTCAAAAAGCTTGTTTGCAAACTCGTCTGCCCCCACTGAGACTTTTCCAAGCGACTTTGCAAAGCCCCAGAGATGAGGTTTCAGCCCCATCCACTGCTGGGGTGAGGGAGAAGAGGAGAAGGGGAGAGGAAGGTGATGGGGAGTTGGGGGGGGGGGGTCCCCAGCATCCCTGCCTGCTGTAGAGAGGGGTGGGATGGGGATGGGGGGAGTGGGGGGGTCCCTCTCGCCTGGTCCTTACCCTTTTGGCTGTTAATGCTGTTGCTTGCCCTCTCCCCAGCACCGCCTTGATGTCTTCTCTTTGCTTTCCAAAAAAGAAACCACCACAAGCCTCCCAAAACGAGAGTGCAAAGGGAGGGGAAAAGAAAAAAAAAACCACCCAACCCACCCCCAAAAGAAAAACACCTCCTACCTCCAACGTTGGGGGATCTGCTGGGTCCTAATGCCACACCTGAGCTTCTCCCAAACTGCTGCTGGCTGAGGTGGAGGGGTGATTGGGGGGGGGGGGAAGAATAACAATGGTAATACGATAAAATAACGAGCAGCCGCTGTAGAGTGTCGGGGGTCGAAGTTTGGGTGGGTTTTTAATCCCAGCTTGGATGAGTTTGGGATGGTGGATGAGTGAGGAGGGAGAGATGGGGGCTGTGTACGGTGCTGAGCACCCCGGTGAGGTTTGGGCTGTGGGTTGTGTTGCTGGAGGGTTGAGAGGAAAGGATTCTGTCAGGGTGTTGCTCTGTGATGTCAGATAAAACCCTCCCCCCCCCCCCCAACCCTTCCTCCTAAAAGTGGGGATCTTGGGATCCCAGTGGCTCCCTCCTGCTTCCAAGCTGCCCATCAGGGCTGCATCCAGCCCCCAGCAGCACATTCACAGCTTTATCTCAGGATGGAGGGGGGAAAACAAAGTGGAAAAGTCCCTCTTTCCCCCCCCCCCCCCCTTCCCAGGCTGAGGATGCTGGAGCTGATCTGCAGCCCCTGCTCAGCAGCAGAGCCAGCCTGGCTGACCGTGGGGCCCTCTTTCCCCCTGGCTGCCTGGCTGGCGGCTTTCTGCCTGCCTCCTGCATCCCTGGGAGTCTGGAGATGCTCCCCCCAAACCCCTCCTCAGCCTGGTGACATCCCCAGAGCACAATGAAAAAGGTGGAAATCTGAGGTATGGGCATAAACAAAACAAACAGAGGGGGCTGGGATGGAAAGAGGAGCTCTGTAGAGACCTGTGCAGCCATGGGGAGGTTTCTCAGCCCTGGGGCAGGATTAGACCCAGGACATTTGAGCTCACAAGTGGTTGTGGATGAGGGCTGGGCATTTCCACAGGCTGACTGCTGTGAAAAGGAGTAGAAACCAGAGTTTCACACCAGGAGGAGATGCAGAGGGGGTTTTAAGGTGTTCTCATCTCTTATCAAGCTCATTTTCCCAACGTGGAGGATGGATCAAAAATCATCCAAACAGCTGCTCTCAGAAATCTTCTGCTCCCCCCCTTCCCCCTCCCCAGCCCAACATCAGCCATATCCCCAGCTCTGGTAACCTTTAGCTAAAGGCAGGAGCTGCCTGTTTCGTTAAAGGGACTTTGCAAAACCTCTTGAGGCTGGAAACACCCTCCAAGAAATCAGCAAAACACTGGAAGGGAGGGAGGGGAGGAAAAACCTGAGCTCCCTCAGCCCCAGCTGCCTTTTGGGGGGGTTGAAAATAGCCAAGCACAGGCAGACAAAAAAAAAAAAGATCTCTGAGGGTTGTGTGTGTTGTTTGGGGCCTTTTTTGAAGCTCAGGAAGGCTGGTTGAATAAGTGAAGCCTTGGCTAAGGTTTCAGGAAACCTCTTACCTCTGCTTGTGCCTCATTTCCTGATCTAATCCCCAGCTCCCAGCGGGCTGAGGCGCTGCTGGCGCTTGGGGGAAGGAGGGTTTCGACTTTCCATGCAGGAGAGTCCTTGCAAGAATCAGCCTCTGAGCCAAGAGCTGGGGCTTGGAAGGAGCCAAAAACATCCCAGCACATGCCCCATTCCCCCCCCCCCACCTTGGGGATAGGCTCTTCTCCCCTTGGGATGCAGGAGAGTCCTTGCAAGAATCAGCCTCTGAGCCAAGAGCTGGGGCTTGGAATGAGCCAAAAACATCCCAGCACATGGGGACCAACACTCCGTGGGGATGGGCTCTTCTCCTCTTGGGATGCAGGAGAATCCTTGCAAGAATCAGCCGCTGAGCCAAGAGCTGGGGCTTGGAAGGAGCCAAAACCATCCCAGCACATGCCCTCCCCACTCTTTGGGGATAGGCTCTTCTCTCCTTGGGATGCAGGAGAGTCCCTGCAAGAATCAGCCTCTGAGCCAAGAGCTGGGGCTTGGAAGGAGCCAAAAACATCCCAGCACATGCCTCCCTACCCCCCCCCACTCCTTGGGGATGGGCTCTTCTCCTCTTGGGATGCAGCATTGCCCTGCACTGGCTTTTCCTCCAGTGGAAGGAGTGAGGTTTCTGCAGTCCTGGAAAGGACACACCTGGGCTTTTTCCAGCAGTTATTTTCTAGGAAATTCCAGCTGGAAAGAGGCTGAAGAGTTTCTTGCCTGGCTTTGGGCAGCTGCAATCCCAGCGGTGCTGTCCCTTGGGGTCACTCTCTGCTCTCGAGGACAACGTTTTGCAGCCCAGCTGCTGGATGAAATAACTCTAAAAAACAAAATCCCCCTTCCAAGCTCTCCTCTGCTCCATCTGATCCTCACCCAGCCCAGCAGCTCGTCCCCACCAAGCAGCACCAGGGAATGCTGAAGAAAATAGTGTTAATTTATTAGCCAACGCTCACAACGGCACCAGGGGGAAGCCAAAAGATGTGTGTCCTTGTCCTGACTGCACTGACACCTCCATGCACTGGAGCTGAGTTAAAAAATAAAGAGATTTAGGGGTGTTCTGGGGTTTTTTCATGCTACAAAGCTCCTGTCTGAAAGAAGTTCTCTGCAGCAGCATGGCAAGCAGAGAGAGAGAGAGAGAGATGGAGGCTCGTGGCCAGGCCCTGGGGATGGAGCAGCATCCTTGGCAAGCCAGAGACCATAGAAGTTTGTAAACAGTTCCTACACATCCAGGGCAGCTGTGGTGGGAGGCAGAGGGAGGTTTCACAGTGAGACTGGGGAAGCCTCTTCATGGTTGTTTTCATCAGCCAGGAGAGGAAATGGCAAGTGGTTTCCCCCTCCAGAAGGGTGACAGTGCCCAGTGTGGGGAGACGGGGCTGAGGCCAGCACAGCAGCAGGATGGGTCCTGGAAGAACAGTTCAACTGGACTATTTCTCTTCTTCTGGAGTCCTGTGTCCAGTTCTGGGCTCTCCAGTTCAAGGGAACAGCTGGAGAGAGGCCAGTGCAGGGCTCCCAAGATGCTGAGGGACTGTGATGTCCTTCTGATGAGGAAAGGCTGCAGGACCTGGGGCTGTTCAGACTGGAGAAGGCTCAGCAACACTTACAGGCACCTAAAGGGTGGGTGTCAGGAGGATGGGGGGACAATTCCTTCTGTAGTGCTCAGTGACAAGACAAAGGGTGATGGACAGAAGCTGGAACTCAAAGTTCTACTGGAACAGGAGGAGAAGCTCCTTTGGTGCTGAGGTGAGGGAGCCCTGGCCCAGGCTGCCCAGGGAGGGTGTGGAGGCTCCTTCTCAGGAGGTTTCCAAACCCACCTGGACACGTTCCTGTGCCCCCTGAGCGAGGGGAACCTCCTTGAGCAGGGGCTGAGCTGGATGAGCTCTGCAGGGCCCTCCCAGTCCCCACCACTCTGGGATTCTGTGACTCTTCTGGATCTTCTCTCCCAATTTGTTTCTCCTCCTCTCATCTGCAGGGACCAGTGGGCAATTCACAGCTGCAATGCTGAGGGTCTCCCTGTGGGAATCTGCCCTCTGCACCCCACGATTCACCAGGATAAATAAATAACCATACAGTAGTGCCCAAGGGCTGCTGGGCAGCAGTTGCCCACAGGGTGGGCAGGGAAGCTCAGGCCAGTGTTTTGCTATCTCACAGCGATGGACATCTTGGGTGTAGCAAAGAGAGGTTCATTAAGGGGTGGCCAGGATGGTTGCTGCTGGCTCAGCTCCTTCTCCAGCCTCTTGAAAAGCTTCTTGGATGCTTTCTTGCGGCGCAGCTTACGCAGGCAGCTGAGCAAACCATGGTCCAGGGCAGTCTGCAGCCAAGATGGGAGAGAAGAACAGCTTTTGGAGGAGGCTGTGCTCCCTCCAGGCCCACAGCTCCCAGAAAAGGGGTTGCTTGGGCAGACTCAAAGGGAAAACACGCACCCCTCCACCCCTTCCTTGTGTGGCCAGTGCCCACCCTGGGCTGACCTACCTCCAGCACAAAGGCAGCAAAGAAGTTGAGGGCAGCGATCCCCAGCAGCAGCAGCTTGAAATTCAAGTCGTCAATGCTCTGCAGCTTCAGCAGGGTTTTGGGGAAGCCCAGTGGGTAAAGGGTCAACCATATCATGAGGCCAAAAAGGAGGATAAGGACTACCAAGAACAGCACTGAGGATGAGAAGGAAGAAGGTTAAATGAGGAGGAGGAGGAGGAGGAAGGTTTGATGTCTCCCTTCACCCACACAAGCCAGTGTCACGCTCACCGTTGGTGTAGAGCGGCTCCCGGAACGGGTACCCCTTGGACATGGCCACAGCCAGGATCAGGTACTGGAAGCCAGTGACGCAGAAGAGGACAGTGTTCTCATAGTTGGGCAGGTTTTGGGGAGCTGTCACTGTGCTGTTCAGTGGCACATACCTGAGGCAGGCAGAGGAGAGAGGGAGGGAAAGGGTATGAATGCTGACCCTGTGTTCTCCCTCAGCACGCTGGCTGCCAGCTGCTGGCTGGATGTGTGTCCTTGATGCCAGCCAGAGGTGGTCAAAGCCAAGGCTTTGCACCAAGGACAAGAATCAAGGCTTTAGAATCACAGGGGCTGGGAGGGCCCTTTAGAGCTCATCCAGTCCAACCCGCCTGCCAAAGCAGGTCTCACCTAGATCAGGTCACACAGGAATGTGTCCAAGTGGGTTTGGAAACCTCCTGAGAATCACAGAATGGTGGGGGTTGGAAGGGACCTTTAGAGATCATCTAGTCCAACCTCCCTGCAGAAGCAGGTTCACCTGAGAAGGAGCCTCCACACTGTCCCTGGGCAGCCTGGGCCAGGGCTCCCTCACCTCAACACTGAAAGAGTTTCTCTTTATGTTTAAATGGAACTGTTTGTGTTCCAGCTTCTTTCCATCACCCCTTGTCCTGTTGCTAGATACAACACAAAAAAGTGATGTCTAAACCTCCTGACACCCACCATTTTTATACTTATAAGTATTAATGAGGTACCCCCTCAGCCTTCTTCTCCAGGCTGAACAGCCCCAGGACCCACAGCCTTTCCTCACACAGAAGATGCTCCAGTGCCCTGAGCATCTCGGTGGCTTTGCTGCGATCCTCTGAGTCTACATCAAGCTCGGTTTCTTACCAGCTCTGTGAGATGGTGATGAAGTAGCTGAGGACTTGCAGGGTGATGAGCAGAGCTGTCTGTAGGAGGAGGCTGCCCAGCACCAGGACACTGATCAAAGCCCCTTGGGGACGCTCCACTCCCAGGTCCTGGGCAGGACCGGTGCGACCCATCAGCACGGCTACAGTGGTGGTGATGATCAGGTCAAAGAAGAGGAACTGGAAATCACTCAGGTTGGTGTTGATCTGAGGAGAAGAAACCACCAGCTCTCAGTGTGGGGCTGGGAAAAGGGATAGGTGAAACCCCAGCTGGGACATGGGGAGACAAAGACATCCCCTGAGCATCGCAGCTATCGGGGCAACCACGGGACTCACCGTGTAGAGCAGCAGCACAGACACAAACTGCACGAGGCTGTACAGGGCCATGTACTTAAAGACACCAAAAGAGGTGACCAGGGAGCACCTGCCTTCCCTGCAGAGAGAAAGACATTCACCCACCGGCCCCGACACCCTGGCCATGAGGTGCCCCAAAAACATCACGGAATTGGTTTGGTTGTTAAAGCCCTTGAAGCTGCTGCAGTCCCAGCCCTGCCCTCACCCTGCCCAGCCCAGCACTGACCCACAGCCCTCAGCACCTCAGCCCCACGCCTTTGGGATCCCTCCAGGGCTGGGCACTGCCCCAGCTCCCTGGGCAGCCTGGCACAGGGGCTGACACTCCTCTCAGGGAAACAGTTCTGCCTCAGCTCCAGCCTCAACCTCCCCTGGGGCAGCTGCAGCCCATTGCCCCTTGTCCTGTCATTCATGGCTGGGGAGCAGAGCCCGACCCCCAGCTCCCTGCAGCCTCCTGTCAGGGAGCGTCAGAGAGGGCTCCTGTCTGCCCTCAGCCTCCTCTTCTCCAGCCTCAACACCCCCATTCATTCCCTCAGCCCCTCCCCAGCACCCTTGTGCTCCAGCCCCTTCCCCAGCTCCCGTGCCCACATACTCCAGCCCCTCAAGTGTCCTGAGACACTCCTGAGACTCTTGCCCCTTGGTTTTGCCCCTCTCCTGCAGGAGGCTCCTGGCAGCTCACCGGATGACCGTGGGCACACACTCGATGTTGGCCACACGGGAGGTGAACGGCGAAGCCACCGACGCCTCGGCCTCCGACAGCGAGATGCCAACATCAGCTGCCTTCAGAGCCCCACAGTCATTGGCACCATCCCCACACATCCCCACGCAGTAGCTGCAGAGAGAAGAGATTCCATATTTCACAACAGAATGGGAGAAAAGCTCTTGTGTCTTCATGTCTCACCCCCAGTATTTAGGATCACCCCACTTCTGGGAGACGGCAGGATGCCATCTGGCAGCTGCCAACTGCTCTGGCACACAAGAGAAGTGTCCAAGCAGTGGACTAAACCCCCTTTTTTTTTTTCCCTCCTCTGTCCCCCATCCCTCAGGGCTGGATGGGCTTACTTGAGCTCCTGCAGGCTGCACACCAGCTGAGTCTTCTGGTCAGGAGACATGCGGGCGAACACCGTGGCTCGGATGAGGATCTGCGGAGGGAAGGCTCCGTGTCCACACCCCAACAGCCCAGCACAGCCAGCAGCATGGCTCTTTAGAGCTTTGCCAGCTCAGCAGGGCAAAAAGAAAACCCCAGGGCGTTTTGTTTGAGAGCTGTGAGGCTGCAGCATGAAACCCTGGTGAGGCCAAGCTTGCTGCAGGACTCACCTTGGGCAGCAGGTCGGCGAAGTGCTCGCAAACCACGGCGAAGGATCTGCCATTGAGAGCAAAGTGACAGGGCTGTGGGGGGAAGAAGCAGCCATCCTGCTGGTACAGACCCTGCCAAGGAAAACAACTCCTTCTTTTTTCTGCAAGTGGGGCTTTGACTCGTGCTCAGATCCCTGCTGAGCCCAGGGGCAATGGGCTGAATCGGCATCCCCGGCACACACAGAGCAGGAGGTAAAGCAGCTCCCCTTGAACCTCGATTCCAGGCATAGAAATGATGGATATTTGGGATAAAAAGCTTGAGTGACTGAGCCCTTTGTGTCAAGTTTGGAGCAGGAGCTCAACAACATGGTGCTGGCTGCCAATAAGGGTGTTTGGAGCATCAGCTCCAGCCTCATGTTCTCTCAGGGAGAACCAGGAGCAGGTTATTTACTACTAAAGAAGGCATTTAATAATCAGAGAATCACAGAAGCATGTTGGTTGGAAAACCTCTTGAAGCTCCTGGAGTTCAACCCACCCCCTCACCCTGCCCAGCCCAGCACTGACCCACAGCCCTCAGCACCTCAGCCCCACGCCTTTGGGATCCCTCCAGGGCTGGGCACTGCCCCAGCTCCCTGGGCAGCCTGGCACAGGGGCTGACACCCCTCTCAGGGAAACACTTCTGCCTCAGCTCCAGCCTCAACCTCCCCTGGGGCAGCTGCAGCCCATTTTCCCTTGTCCTGTCATTCCTGGCTGGGGAGCAGAGCCCGACCCCCAGCTCCCTGCAGCCTCCTGTCAGGGAGTGTCAGAGAGGGCTCCTGTCTGCCCTCAGCCTACTCTTCTCCAGCCTCAACACCCCCATTCCCAATTCCTCTCCCTGAACCATTGCCTCGGGCCTCACCTCTGGTTGCTCTTCTCCCTGGGAGCTGTCAGCCAGGATGAACTTCAGAGCAGCAGGTTTGTCATGGCCAGGAGGGGAGGCATTGACAAAAACCACCCTTTCTCTGGGTTCCAGCATGCGGCAGCCCCTGGCCACGTTCACGGCTGTCAGCATGTTGTCCCCTGGCAGAAAGAGGCAGCAGGGCTCAGTACCTTTGCTAGTTGGTGCTCCCAGGCTCTGGTGTGGATGAAAGCCAAGAAGAGTAGCTCAAACCTGCCCCATTCCCCTCTCCCAGTTGCCACAGCCACATTGGGGGTTCTTTTGCTTCTCTGTGTTTTGGGAGAGAGCTTCAAAAGTCTCATTTCTGTTCTAACACAAAGAAAGGGACCAGGTTCAGACCCTGGCTTCCTGCCTGGCTGCACAACACCTGAGGGCAACTGTCCCCCTGACATTGGCTGTGCAACTTGGAGTGCTCATGAGATAGAATCGCACAATCTCTGAGTGGTGGGGGCTGGCATGGCCCTGCAGAGCTCATCCAGCCTCAGCCCCTGCTCAAGCAGCTTCCCCTGGCTCAGGAGGCACAGAAATTGTCCAGGTGGGGTTGGAAACCACCTGAGAAGGAGCCTCCACACCCTCCCTGGGCAGCCTGGGCCAGGGCTCCCTCACCTCAGCACCAAAGGAGCTTCTCCTCCTGTGCCAGTGCAATTTGTTGTGTCCCAGCTTATATCCATCAGCCCTTGTCCTGGCACTGGGCGCCACAGAAAGAATTATCCTCCCATCTTCCTGACACCCTTTAGGTATTTATCAGCATTGATAAGGTTCCCCCTCAGTCTCCTCCAGACTAAACAGCCCCAGGTCCTGCAGCCTTTCCTCATAAGGAAGATGCTCCAGTCCCTTGATCATCTTGGTGTCCCTGCACTGGCCTCTCTGCAGCAGTTCCCTGTCTCTCTGCAGCTGGGGAGCCCAGCACTGGCCACAGGACTCCAGATGAGGCCTCAGCAGCTCTGGCAGAGCAGAGGGGCAGCACAACCTCCCTGGCCCTGCTGCCCACATTGGTGATTGGTGATGAAACCATGAGTGGTGTTGCCATCGAAGCTGCCCACCCCAGCTCTGTGCAATCACTCAATATCCATCACAAAGCAGCCTGCATCCCCTCAGACCCCAAACCCTGCCTGCCACAAGCAAGCCAAGGCAAACAAGCAGCAGGGGATGCCCAAACCCAGGGGCCAGCAGCTCTTACTGTGCCTCACAGCTACTTCAGGCCACTGATTTCTAGTGGAGGAAACCCTTCAGCCCTTGCACAACATCAAGGGTGGTCTCTGTGTGTGTGTGTGTGTATGTGTCCCTGTGTCCCTCCACAAACCTGTCACCATGACTGGGCGGATGTTGGCGTTCCTCAGAAGGTGAATCACGGCTGCAGACTCTGGCTTGAGGACGTTTTTCATCACAAGGAAGCCCAGGAAGGTCAGGCCGCTCTCCACAGAGTCCCTGGGAGGACACAACATCATCTTCAACAGGGGACAGAGAGGATCAATTGGTATAAACATCAAACAACCCAGCTCGAGGGCAGCCAGCTTTAGGATGGGTTAAAGTTTGATTCCTTGCAGGCTGTTAGGATGGGGAAAAGCAGCCCAGCAAATGCTCAGAGCAAACAAGACCTGAACAGAGAAAAAAACAATGTTGGCACCCACCTGGGGAGGTGCAGGGCTTCCTCAAAGCTGGGCACAGGGCTCAGGGGTTTGAAAGCCAGAGCCAAGACCCGGAACCCATCTGTGGTGTAGTGTCTCAGCATCTGGGAGAAATCCAGGGGCACTGCCAGCACAGGAGGGACAAAGCAAGGTCAAAATAGCTCTGGAGGGAACTCAGGTGAAAGGAGCCAGGGCTTGAGCTCCTAAAGGGCTGAAGGGCTTTGGATGCTCATCCAGACTCCAACACCTTTCTCGGTCTTCTGGCACCCACTTTCTTCTCCCAACATGGCTGGAGCTAATCAAAAGCCACTCACTCACTGCCACAGGGACACTGAGGGGCTGCAGCGTGGCCAGAGCTGGGCACAGAGCTGGGGAAGGGGCTGGAGCACAAGGGTGCTGGGGAGGGGCTGAGGGAATGAATGGGGGTGTTGAGGCTGGAGCAGAGGAGGCTGAGGGCAGACAGGAGCCCTCTCTGACACTCCCTGACAGGAGGCTGCAGGGAGCTGGGGGTCGGGCTCTGCTCCCCAGCCATGAATGACAGGACAAGGGGCAATGGGCTGCAGCTGCCCCAGGGGAGGTTGAGGCTGGAGCTGAGGCAGAAGTGTTTCCCTGAGAGGGGTGTCAGCCCCTGTGCCAGGCTGCCCAGGGAGCTGGGGCAGTGCCCAGCCCTGGAGGGATCCCAAAGGATTGGGGCTGAGGTGCTGAGGGCTGTGGGTCAGTGCTGGGCTGGGCAGGGTGAGAGGGCTGGGACTGCAGCAGCTTCAAGGGCTTTAACAACTGAAACGATTCTGTGATTCTCTGATCACTGAGGGTAATTCCCTGTGGGGATGAGCTGCAGATGGATGACACAGCAGCAGGACTGGGCATCTCTCAGCCAAGCACCTTCCCCGAGCACAAACCTGTTTCTCTCCTGCACAGGCTTCCCACCATCTCTGGTGCACCTTTGACGTAGACATGGGCTGAGGCTTCTCCAGGCAGCTTCACCACTACACTCATCCTCTGCAGGGAGGAGGAGAAGGGGAACCGCCGGAGGATGCCCAGGGGCGACTGGTGCTTCTGCAGAGGGAGCAGCTGTCAGGCTCAGGCAGGGACTTCTCTGGGAGGTCCAACCACCCTTTTAGGGGTGTAGACTTGGGTGATGTGGGCAACCTGAGCCACTCTGGCACACAGCACCTACCCTGTCCCGTGGCTGTTCTTCCTCAGGGGGGGGTTTCATCACAGCCAGGACCTTCGTCCCAAACTGCTGGAAGGTTGGCAGCTCCCCTTCCTCCTCCTCCATCATCTCCAGGTGCTGAGACCAAGGCAGATGCTGAGGTGACCTTGCAAGCCCCCCAAGCCCCAAACCACCCCACAGGTGCTTTCAAACACCTTCAACTCCTTCAGAGCGAGATGTGTGGCACCTCCCTCTTTACTGAGACACAACTTTACCCACCACTTGCCTTACCCAGCCCGTGGATTCCATCATCTTGAGGTCCACGGGGTCCCCCACGGGCTGTGCCCGCAGCAGTGACACCGTGTGGCAGGTGGCCAAGGAGTAGAGCAGGGGCCCAGCAGGCAGGCAGCGAGGCTCATGGACAATGGGCATGAAGTAGTTATTCTCCAGAGGAACCACTCCCCAGACATCCAAACCTTCCTCTGTCAGAGTGCCTGTCTGTGGGGAAGAGAGTGGTGGGTCCCAAGGCCAGGTTTCCTCTCCTGAGCTGGATAATCTGGTTGCCACAAGAGCTACCCAAGACTCACCTTGTCAAAGCAAACCAGGCGGATCTTCCCGCAGAGGTTGATGCGAGGAGGGCTGATGCAGAAGATGCCCTGTTTCTTCAGCCTGTTCTGGGCATAGATGGTGCCCACTGTCATTGCAGCTGGCAGAGCTGGGGGCACAATGACAGTGACGAGGTCGAGGGCACGGATGATGATTTGCCCCACAGGGACCTGGCAGGTGAAGAAGAAAGAAGAAAGAAGAAGAAGAAGAAGAAGGGTGAACATCCTGATAGCCCTCACCCATCTCCACCTGCAGCAGGTGATGGTCCCAGTGTCAACCTGTGCTTGGGGACTGACCAGCTCCAACCAACCCTACCTGGTTTCTAACCAAGATGAGGATGCTGTAGAGTGTGCCGATAAGAGCTGCGTGGTGGGGGGAGAAGGGGCTCAAGTTACAAAGCAAAGCAGGTGAAGGATGGGTTCAACCATTTCAGAGGAGTTGGGCTGCTCCTGGCCCTGCCTCCGCTCTCAGACGTACCCAGGATGGCAAGGAACAGGACGAACTTCACAGCGTCCTTGTAGAACTTGAAGCTCACGGGTTTAGGGTAAAGGATGGAGCTGATGAGATCCCCTTTAGCTGTGCAAAACCCTGGGGGAGAAAGGTAGAGGGTGAACACATGCAGTCCCCACTCTGAGGGATGTGGTTTAGTCTTGTCTTTGCCCCTCAGTCCATTTACCTGTGCGGGTCACCACTGCCAGCACCTCTGTGCCCACGTAGGACTTGGCTTGGATGACCTGTGTGCCACAGAACAAGGTGTGCCTCCGGTGCTCCTCGGGGGAGTACACAGCCCTGGCTGCCTGGCTGCCAGCTGGGAGAGGGGTTTTCATCACTGGCACACTCTCCCCTGCGGTGAGGAACAGCACAGAGAGGGGTTATCATCATGGAAGGGTCAGATGGAGAGCAGCTCCAGGAGAAGGACATGGGAGTGCTGGTTGATAACAAACTAAGCATGGGCCAGCAATGTGCCCTCGTGGGCAAGGGGGCAGGGGCATCCTGGGATGTACTAAGAGTGGGCAGGAGGTCAAGGAAGGTTCTCCTCTCCCCCTCTGCTCTGCCCTGCTCAGGCCTCATCTGGAGTCCTGTGGCCAGTTCTGGGCTCCCCAGCTGCAGAGAGACAGGGAACTGCTGCAGAGAGGCCAGTGCAGGGACATCAGGATGCTGAGGGGATGGAACGTGTGTGAGGAGGAAAGGCTGCGGCCCTGGGGCTGTTCAGCCTGGGGAAGAGAAGCCTGAGGGGGAACCTTATCAATGCTGATCAATACCTATAGGGTGGGTGTCAAGAGGATGAGGTGACGTTTCTTTCTGTGGTGTCCAGTGATAGGACAAGGGGTGATGGACATAAGATGGGACAAAAACAGTTTCACTGGAACAGGAGAAGCAAGTACTTTGGTGCTGAGGTGAGGGAGCCCTGGCCCAGGCTGCCCAGGGAGGGTGTGGAGGCTCCTTCTCAGGACGTTTCCAACCCCACCTGGACACGTTCCTGTGCCCCCTGAGCCAGGTGAAGCTGCTTTAGCAGGGGCTGGGACTGGATGAGCTCTGCAGGACCCTGCCACCCCCACTATGCTGGGATTCTAGGATCCAACCAGCCTGGATGGGAAGGGGCTGATGCAGAGCCACCAAGACACCAGGCTCACCCTCTCCCCCTAAATGCCCTGTGAGAGCAGGGGCAGTGCAGGGCCGCAGCCCTCACCTGTCAGCATGCTCTCGTTGACCATGCATTCACCCGTCAGCAGCGCAGCATCACAAGGGACCAGCAGCCCATCCGAGGGCAAACTGATGCAATCACCTGGCACCAGGTCTGCAGAGCTCACCATCATCTCCTCTGAAATCAAAAGCACAGGCCATGCTCAGCCACATCACCCTGGCAGCATCCTGAGGAGCTTCCCACCAGGGAAGCTTCACACTCACCTCCACTGGGCCGATGGACACGGACACCCACTGACATCTTGGCCATGTTTTGCAAGGTGGTGCTTTGCTGGAAGGAGAAGGAGCAGTGAGCAGGTGGGAAAACACAGCAAAGCAAAGGTCTCAAAGGCACAGGAGCACAGAATGAAGGCCAAGGAAACCTGCCCCATCGTTGGGAGTCTGGGTTGTCCTCACCCAGCTGAGCTCAGAGGGAGTTCAACATCAGCACAGAGGTCAAAACAGCATCAGAAAACGGGCTACTTCACTAGAGCTGCTTGTCCCAAATGAGCCCAAGCACCAACCTTCCTTGTTTCGTAGAGGGACAGCCCTAAGGAGATGGTGGAGATGAGGAAGATGCAGGCGGCGTAGTAGTAATAGGCATCACAGACCCACAGCACAATGCTCAACACTTGGAAGATGTAGAAGGGGTTGAGCACCTGGGTGGGAATAAAGAGAAACAGCAAGTTTTGGTGGAGGGAGAGCTTGCTCCAGCTTATCATGATACCTTCAGGCTCCTTAAGTGCTAATGCAGAGAGGTTGGCCCTTCCCTGGGGCTGGATGAGCTCACCAACCCTCCACCCTGCCCAGCTTTGCTGATGGTCGGTACTGCAGAGAATGCTCAGCCACCTCTGACACTACCTGGGGATGCTCCCCTCTGAGCTAAGAGGCAGGATGGGTCCCCTCTGTGGCTGCACCAGCTCTGCCTTCCCAACTGCCTCTTTTAAAGTCCTCTCCTCCCTCTAGCAGAGAGGAAGGGCCCACAAAGCACTTGTAGGGAGGGATGTAGAGCAGGGGAAGAACATGGCCCATTATTGCACACCTCCTCCACCAACAGCCTCGCGTAGGACTTGACAGGCACCTCGATGAGGTTTGGCCCATAGATCTTCCTTCTGCAAAGGAGAGGAAAAAAGCCATGAGGGAAACAAATGGGTGCTGGAGAAAAGCTGCATTTCCCACTCCCTCACGGTGCCCAGACCTCCACGAGAGGCTGGCTGCATGGAGAAGCCAAACCAGGGCCATCCAGCCCATCTAGGTGTCTTCCCTTTTGAGGTCTGAATGCAAGGAAATCCCAGGCTTCAGGATTTGCTGGTTCCCTTATCTGCACTCCTTGGGCAGCTGGTAAATCCCTACCTGGTGTTGTGGTCTTGCTGGTCGAGCCCAGCCTGGGAGAGGTGGAGATCTGCGCAGGTCCAGCCTTCATCCAAGACACTGGCAAGCACCAGGGGAAAGAGAAAAACAAGAGTCAAAATCAGCAGGAGCCTGGCTCAGCAGAACAAATACCACATCCAAGCCCCTGGGGACAAATAAAATACAACCCCTTTGGGAAAGGGAGAGCATCTTGTTCCTCGGCCCCTGCTGCAGCTCACGAGTGCCAAGGAGCAGGAACAAAAAGGGCACAGTTTGGAGAGCGTGGTGAGGAGCATCCAGCATGGAGCAGCTGCCAAAGTGCTGTGCCTGCTTTCCTCTGCCCACAAAGACAGGCAACATCACCAGCCTGGTGAGGGGGAGAGAGGCAGCGTGGCTTGCCCTGACCCAGCACCTCAGGGATGGGCTCCAAAAGGCTTTGAGGCACTGAAAGAAATAAGCTCCAGCATGGTTGTGTGACTTTCAGCTGGGGCAGGATCATTTTTGGGGAGGGGGGGTCTGAGGGGGTGAGGAGAGCAGCAGAGAGATGGAGAGAGGTTTCACCAAGAATGGTGGGGGCTGGAAGAGATCTTTAGAGCTCATCTAGTCCAACCCCTATCTAAAGCAGGATCTCCATGAGCAGGGGGCACAGGAACACAGCCAGACAGGTTTGGAGAACCCACACCATCCTTGGGTAGCCTGTGCTAAGGCTCCATCAACCTTACAGCAATTACATCTCACATCTGCCCACCAGCACTGCCAGGTCTCTCTCCTGGAGCTGCTCTCCAGCAGGTCACCCCCAGCCTGCCTTAGTGATGGGGTTGTTCCTCCCCAGGTGCAGGACTCTGCATTTGCCCTTGGTGACCCTCAGGAGGTTCCTCCATGCCCAACTCTCCAGGTGGTTGTGTCTGAAGGGTAGGTTTTGGTCTGTGGTGCCAGTTTGGTGTGGCAGGAGGGGAGGGGAGGGAGGGATACCTGACTCTGCAGTACGCCTGGCGCCGCTCGATCCACACGTAACGCATGCCCTCGAACAGGTAGTACCGCAAGGTGTTCTTCTGGGGTGTTCAAAACAAGGTGTTGGCAGCACACCCGGGCAGCTCCCCACCAAGGAAAGGACTTATAAGGTGAAGGTGAGCAGGATGGAGAACGTTACCTCTTCCTTCTGGTGGAGCCGGACGGTGTCCCGGCTCTCCTCCTCATCCGACACACCGATGGCGATGCTACTCCTCCTGTCCTCCAGCCTGGCCCCAGGGTGATGTTCCAAGCTGCTTGGGGTGGAAAACCAAAGGTGAATCCCTTCCCATCCAACAGCACTGTTGCAAATCCCCTTCTCCTTCCAAGCCACAAGCAGAGCTGAGCCCCTGCAGCGCTCCAGGGCTGTCAGCACAGCTCACCTGCCCTCGCCCAGCGTCTCCGTGCGCACGCGGGTGGTGAAGCACTGTCCAAACCGGTCCTGTAACACGGGCACAGGCTGAGCAGAGGGAAACAGGCAGCTCCCCTTCAAAAAGGGCCAGTGTGGCAGGCAGGCAGGAAGCCTCCAGGCCACCCATTCCAGACCACAGAATCCCAGAATGGTGGGGAGCTCATCCAGCCCCAGCCCAAGCAGCTTCCCCTGGCTCGGGGGGCACAGGAATGTGTCCAGGTAGGGTTGGAAACCTCCTGAGAAGGAGCCTCCACACCCTCCCTGGGCAGCCTGGGCCAGGGCACCCTCACCTCAGCACTAAAGGAGATTCTCCTCCTGTTCCAATGAAACTGTTTGTGTTCCATCTTATGTCTATTACTCCTTGTCATATCACTGGGCACCACATTAAAAAGTGTCCTCCTATCCTCCTGACACCCACCCTTTAAGTATTTATGTGTATGAGGTCTCCCCTTTTCTAAGCTAAACAGCCTCAAGTCCTGCAGCCTTTCCTCATAAGAAAGATGTTGCAGTCCTCTCATCATCTTAGTAGCCCTTGGATAGCCACCACCTGGGCTGACAGCTGGGTTTCAGGGATGATATGCAAAGCCAGGCTTGGCTACTCCAGAAAGGCAAAACACTAAATTATTCCAGGAATAAGGATTCCTACTGGAATAATCTGGCTCTGAGGTAGAACATTGCTTGATGAAGGGAGATAAGTTAGGAGGAGGATGACAAGCAGCAAGGAATATGCCCAGGGCCCTCCCAGGAAGCCAGTGGCAGAGCCCAACCTGACCCTTGGGTCCCCTGGATCCCTTGAGGGACTTACTCTGATGATGACCCAATCAGCCTGGCTGAGGGCACAGGGTCTGCACTTTGCCTGCACCTCCAGGCTGGGCTTCCTGTGGAAGAGGACGAGAAGCAGCCCGGCCGTCAGCACGGAGCAGGTGTGGCACAGGGCCACTCGCCACGTCGTGGTCTGGTAGCCTGTGACCTCCTGGGAGAAAGGAGCTCATTGAATCACAGAATCCCACAATGATGGGGGTTGGAAGGGCCCTGCAGAGCTCNGGGAGCTCATCCAGCCCCAGCCCAAGCAGCTTCCCCTGGCTTGGGGGGCACAGGAATGTGTCCAGGTAGGGTTGGAAACCTCCTGAGAAGGAGCCTCCACACCCTCCCTGGGCAGCCTGGGCCAGGGCACCCTCACCTCAGCACTAAAGGAGATTCTCCTCCTGTTCCAATGAAACTGTTTGTGTTCCATCTTATGTCTATTACTCCTTGTCATATCACTGGGCACCACATTAAAAAGTGTCCTCCTATCCTCCTGACACCCACCCTTTAAGTATTTATGTGTATGAGGTCTCCCCTTTTCTAAGCTAAACAGCCTCAAGTCCTGCAGCCTTTCCTCATAAGAAAGATGTTGCAGTCCTCTCATCATCTTAGTAGCCCTTGGATAGCCACCACCTGGGCTGACAGCTGGGTTTCAGGGATGATATGCAAAGCCAGGCTTGGCTACTCCAGAAAGGCAAAACACTAAATTATTCCAGGAATAAGGATTCCTACTGGAATAATCTGGCTCTGAGGTAGAACATTGCTTGATGAAGGGAGATAAGTTAGGAGGAGGATGACAAGCAGCAAGGAATATGCCCAGGGCCCTCCCAGGAAGCCAGTGGCAGAGCCCAACCTGACCCTTGGGTCCCCTGGATCCCTTGAGGGACTTACTCTGATGATGACCCAATCAGCCTGGCTGAGGGCACAGGGTCTGCACTTTGCCTGCACCTCCAGGCTGGGCTTCCTGTGGAAGAGGACGAGAAGCAGCCCGGCCGTCAGCACGGAGCAGGTGTGGCACAGGGCCACTCGCCACGTCGTGGTCTGGTAGCCTGTGACCTCCTGGGAGAAAGGAGCTCATTGAATCACAGAATCCCACAATGATGGGGGTTGGAAGGGCCCTGCAGAGCTCATCCAGCCCCAGCCCCTGCCCAAGCAGGTTCCCCTGGCTCAGGGGGCACAGGAACATGACCAGGTGGGGTTGGAAACCTCCTGAGAAGGAGCCTCCACACCCTCCCTGGGCAGCCTGGGCCAGGGCTCCCTCACCTCAGCACCAAAGGAGCTTCTCCTCCTGTTCTAGTGGAACTTGTAGTGTCCCATCTTATATCCATTATCCCTTGTCCTATCACTGGACACTACAGAAACAAACGTTGCCCCATTCCCAACCTAAAGTCAACCATCCCCAAACCAAACCGAGAGCCACATTATCAAGCCTCTAAATTCTGACCTGATAAAAGCCCTGAGCCTCCTGGCACCACTGAACACCAGGCAGGTGACAAACAAGTAGCTTTGAGGGTAGAAAACCACCATTGGTCCTAACAGAGGGGGTTTTTGTCCCAACCTTTCCCTCCTGTGCCCTCCCCTCAGACCTACCATGCTGGATCTCTCGGTGTCTGGCTGCAGCGTCCCGTAGCCCGGCTGCCGGCTGCCCAGCAGCCTGCTGCTGTCTGCAAAGGCAAACAACAGGGAAGCTGATCCAAGAGGTTATTTAGGAGATGTGATGGTGACAGGCTCCCAGAAGGTGTCCCCTGGACTCGGCGTCCCCTCTGTCAGCCACCCTGGCTAGAGGCAGAGCTAGGGCTGCCGTGCAGGGGGATGCTGCTGTGGGCAAAGGGGTAACCCCAGCACTGCCCAGTCACCCTCCCACAGCACGTGATGGTCAGGCAAACAGTGCCAGAGGAGCCCAGGGAGAAAAGCTGGCATCAAACCAACACAAAAGCAGCACAAAAGCAGTGGCTCAGTGGCCAGGGGGAAGGGAGCAGGGCTGGGGCAGAGCCAGGGAGAAGGGAGCAGGGCTGGGGCAGAGCCAAGGAGAGCTCTCCCAGCTACTTTTCACGCTTGTTTGCTCCTTGTGTTTCCCTCTGCACCCAGGACACGGCCACAGAATTGGCTTGTATGAGTTTTAATGATGGCCAGCACGGCTCATCACCTCAGATTCCCATCCCCACTGCACCCTGGTGCTCTGCCTGGGAGATGGGGATGGGATTGTTGGAGGCATCTGCATCATCATCCCAGGTGGGATTTTAACTCATCACCTTCCGTGCCATCAAGTTTTATCCCTTAAATCCACTCGGGGATCCCAGCTCCTGGGATCCTAAAGCAGCAGCAGGGAGACAACACGTGGCACAAACACAAACCCAAGAGCCAGTCTCAACCCTTGGAGCCAGCAGGTAATTTCCTGGCTGGGTTCAGGTTTCCAGGAAGGCACTCAGACCTGCTTAACCATTTACATGCCAGGCTCTGTCCCAGGAGAGGTAAAACCAACCTGGTTACATTCCTACCGCTCCCTGGCTCATCCCAAAAGCTCATCTGCAGGTGATAAAAGCAATTAACTCAACCCACCCCTTGCTTTTGATGATCACCAGGGATGAGGTCTCCACCTCAGCTGCTCCAAGGGATAAGTTTTGGGTTGAGAAGGGGGTGGGAAGCCTGAGGGATGGTTTAGTGAAACAAAAAGCCCTCCCAGGAGCCAAAGCAAAGGCTGTGAGGAGGGGATCTGTCCATCAAACCCAGCAAAAAGCATCGATTCCAGGTAAAAGGAGGGCGAGGGGTGGGGAGGGTGAGGAGGAGCATGTGCTGCCCTTCCAAAGAGCAGAACAAAGGAGAGGGCGAGGGGTTGCCTCACACAAAGGCTTTTCCTTGGTGCTGTCTGCAAGGGAAAGCCCCCC
>WBNH01007288.1:56658-120752 GCA_013401255.1 Urocolius indicus
CCCAAACAACCCAAACCCCACCTCCTCGGTTTGTTTTCTGCACCTCCCCAAAAGCAGGCTGGGTGGCAAGAAGCTCAGCCTCACCTCTCTGCCTCAACTCTCTCCTGGGAGCAACAGTGAAAGGAACTGAACCGGTGCTGAGCCGTGCGGGTCCCATCCTGCCAGCACAGCCCCGCTCCTGATGGAGGGGTTCTCACCCCTCGCCTCCCCTTCCCATCCCTCCTGCTGCCCCAAAACACGGCGGAGAGACAGAAAAGCTCCAGCCCTGAGTCCCTTTGTGTCTTACCCCACCGGTTGCGCAAGCGGAGCTGTCCCGGGATGGGATGGAATGGGATGGGGGTGGGATAATGGGCACCATCCCCTGCCCGGTGCTGCCCAAGCTGCTCTTGCTGCTGTTTCAAGAAGCTGCTGTTGGCAGTTCAGATTGCCACACCTCGTTGGCAAACACAGCAACACAGCGTGGGGCAAGCGGCTGGCCCTCCTCCAGCACACAAAGCATGGTGGGGGGGGGGGTTGTTTCTTTTTTACCCTTTGAGTTCATCTACAGAGCCCAAGGAGGGATGAGATTGGCTTCTGTCTCTTTGCTAAGGTATGGGAGAAGCCCCAGGAACGGCTGCAAACTCAAGAGAAGGGTGTGCAAGGGGACGAGGGGAGCCAGGATTCCCTGCTGACTGGCTTTTTGCAGCTGCCTGGCTCTGAGAAAGAGCTCCTGCCCCATCCTCAGAGCTTTTAGAGAATCGCCACACATCCCTGCTGCCCAGCTTTGGGGGGTGGGGGGGGAGGGGAACCCAGGGAGAAATGTGCTCAGGATGCCCTCAGGATGGACCTTCTGTCACCAAAAAGCAGAACTGGAAACCTCGACCCTGCACATCCTGTGGCACTGAACAACCTTCTGCAAAGCAGCTTCACCCCCACTGAGGAACCACTTGTGAATGCCAGCATTGCTTCCTGCCCTGAGATACAGCATTTTTCTCTCCCCAGCAGCAAATCCCCCACAAGCAGATGTGTGCTGGTCCCAGAGACTTTCTCCACTAACTCTCTGTGCAGTCCCAGGCCTTTTACAAGCCCCTTTCTTGAAGCAAACAAACCCCAAAGGGACTTGGAGATTTCCCTCCACTCTCACGGTCTCCACTGAATGCTCTGGGCTTCTCAAGCAGCAGCATCCATCCATCCATCATCTCCATCTCCATCTATCCATCCATCATCCCCATCTCCATCCATCCATCCATCCATCCATCCATCCCCATCTCGATCCATCCTTCATCCATNTGCAAGAGGATGAGAGGAGCCAGGATTCCCTGCTGACCGGCTTTTTGCAGCTGCCTGGCTCTCAGAAAGAGCTCCTGCCCCATCCTCTGAGCTTTTAGAGAATCACCACACATCCCTGCTGCCCAGCTTTGGCGAGGGGGCGGGGGGGGAACCCAGGGAGAAATGTGCTCAGGATGCCCTGGCAGCTAGGACAGGTGCCAGCAGGGGAGGATGGACCTTCTGTCACCAAAAAGCAGAACTGGAAACCTTGACCCTGCACATCCTGTTGCACTGAACAACCTTCTGCAAAGCAGCTTCACCCCCACTGAGGAACCACTTGTGAATGCCAGCGCTGCTCCCTGCCCTGAGATTCTGCCCTGAGACACAGCGTTTTTCTCTCCCCAGCAGCAAATCCCCCACAAGCAGATGTGTGCTGGTCCTAGAGACTTTCTCCACTAACTCTCTGTGCAGTCCCAGGCCTTTTACAAGCCCCTTTCTTGAAGCAAACAAACCCCAAAGGGACTTGGAGATCTCCCTCCACTCTTCCGGTCCCCACTGAATGCTCTGGGCTTCTCAAGCAGCAGCATCCATCCATCCATCCATCCATCCATCCATCCATCCATCCATCCCCATCTCGATCCATCCTTCATCCATCCTCATGTGTGGGCCAGAGGCAGAGGAAGAAGAGGAAGGTCCACCCAGGGAGGTTATTGCTCCAGGCAGCAAGGTTTGGTGCTGTCTGGTTGACAGGAGGGGATTGGCAAGATCAATCCAAGCTGGGGACTGAGAAAAACAAGATGAGGGAAGCGAGGAAAATGGCCTTGGGGGTCACGTAGAGCAGGATTTAACTGAGGAGGATCTTTCATTTCAGAGCAGTTTCCAGGCTCTAGTTTAGGATGGGAGATGCCAAGACCAATTGCAAGCCCCGTGGCTCAGGGTGAGGGGTTGGGGTGAGACAGTGTGGCTTCTCCTGCCCTTTCCACCAAGCCAAGATAAACTCATCTGCATGAATCAACCTGAGAGAAATACGTTGCCCTGACGTGTTTTCTGGAGCAGAGGTGGAAAAACATCCCAAGGGTGGATGAAACAAAGGGACAAGACAGGTTCCATACAAGGTGGGGAGGGGGAAGACAGGGATTTGAGCTCTGCTATTACTGGTAACACCACAGCAACGGCTCTTGTGCATCAACCCCCTGAGATGGGTGATGAAATAAACCCTTCCCAGTAGCCACGTCTACTTCAAACTGGTTTTGGTTCGGATTTGTAGGGAAAGGCTGTCCCTGAGAAGGAAGCCACCAAGCACAGACCGTGTCTGCATCACCACGTGCTGATGACAGAGGCTGAGGTCAAACCTTTCCAGCACAGCAGGTTTCTCTCCCAGCCTGGGCAGGCATCGCCCTGACCTCTCCTGCACCTGGTTGTGCAAGAGCTCCTGTGGCCAAATCACCAGCCAAGCTGCACGTAAGAGCCCAGTGGCTTCAAGGAGCATCCTTGCTTGGACTGGCAAGGAGGGGGTGAAAAAAAAGGTTGTTTCTATCTAAATCCAACCTTTTCCCCAAATCAAGGCTCCAGAAAAGGGTTCTGATCTCCCTCAGGCAGAGAGGGGCTGTGCTCCCTGCAACCCATCATCCACTTTTTGGTGTGTTAAGGCAGAGCATCTTCTGCCTCTAAAGGGTTAAACCTGGGTGCACAGAGGGGGAAAAAAAAAGGGGGTAAGGTTTAACCTCTGTGGAGCTGGAGCAGAAGAGGGTGAAAGGATGTCTGAGCAGGGGCAGCACAGGGGCAGCAACCACACTGGCAGGGGAACAGCCAGGCAGGGTCAAGCCTGGGCACCTAAAAACCCCCCTGGTATGGTCACACTCCTCTCTTTCTTGCCACAAAGCTCCTCCTCTCTTGTCCCCAAGTCACTTTTGAGAAGCTCCTCTGTGCTGACTGGTGCAAATTCAAAAGGAAAGGGGCCTGGGATGGGAAATGCTGTTGAGAAAGGGGGATGTGGGCACCTCACATGCTTTTCCCCAGCACCTTATCACATTTCACAGGCTCTTCTGAAGGCCTGGGATGCCATTTTTTTCCCCCCCTGCCAGCCTGAAGGCTGCAAAAAAGCCTTTCAGTTGTAAGGGCACAGCGTGAAAAGAGGGAAAAAGAGGGGAAGAGGAGGGGAAAACGAGGGGAAAAAAGAGAGAAAGAGAAAGAAAAACAAAGAAAAAGAAAGAAAAAGAGCAAAACAAAAGCCCCCTAAAGCATAATAAAGCAAAAAGCAAAGCAAGAAAAAGCAAAACCAAAGAGAAAATAAAAGAGAAAAGGAGAGGAAAAAAAGAAAAAGTAAAATTTAAAAAGCCCCAAAAGGAAAAATGAAGTAAAAAAGAGAAAAAAAAAAAAAAAGAGAAAGAAAAAAAAAGAACTAAAAAGCAACAAAAGAGCCCCAAAAAAGCCCCAAAAGCCAAATGCAGTGAAGCCTCCCTTCAGTTTGAACCCCAGCCCCACACACAATGCACCCGTGGGGGTGCACCTCTCACCCCCCTATGCCCCACGCACGATGCACCCGTGGGGAGGCACCATTCCCCCCCCGTCCCCCCCCCCGCCCCCCGGCCCGCGGGCGGGGAGCCCCCCCCCCCCCTCCCAGAGCCCCACGCACGATGCACCCGTGGGGAGGCACCATTCCCCCCCCGTCCCCCCCCCCGCCCCCCGGCCCGCGGGCGGGGAGCCCCCCCCCCCCCTCCCAGAGCCCCACGCACGATGCACCCGTGGGGAGGCACCATTCCCCCCCCGTCCCCCCCCCCGCCCCCCGGCCCGCGGGCGGGGAGCCCCCCCCCCCCCTCCCAGAGCCCCACGCACGATGCACCCGTGGGGAGGCACCATTCCCCCCCCGTCCCCCCCCCCGCCCCCCGGCCCGCGGGCGGGGAGCCCCCCCCCCCCCTCCCAGAGCCCCACGCACGATGCACCCGTGGGGAGGCACCATTCCCCCCCCGTCCCCCCCCCCGCCCCCCGGCCCGCGGGCGGGGAGCCCCCCCCCCCCCTCCCAGAGCCCCACGCACGATGCACCCGTGGGGAGGCACCATTCCCCCCCCGTCCCCCCCCCCGCCCCCCGGCCCGCGGGCGGGGAGCCCCCCCCCCCCCTCCCAGAGCCCCACGCACGATGCACCCGTGGGGAGGCACCATTCCCCCCCCGTCCCCCCCCCCGCCCCCCGGCCCGCGGGCGGGGAGCCCCCCCCCCCCCTCCCAGAGCCCCACGCACGATGCACCCGTGGGGAGGCACCATTCCCCCCCCGTCCCCCCCCCCGCCCCCCGGCCCGCGGGCGGGGAGCCCCCCCCCCCCCTCCCAGAGCCCCACGCACGATGCACCCGTGGGGAGGCACCATTCCCCCCCCGTCCCCCCCCCCGCCCCCCCCACAATGCACCCGTGGGGACACGCACGACCCAACCCACCCCGCCACGAGCCACGCGAGCGATGAACCCCCACCTCCCCTCCCAGAGCCCCACGCACGATGCACCCTCGGGGCCAAGGGCAGCAGCGCACAGCCCGCAGCATCTCGGTGATCACCCCACTCCCCCAGCATCATCAGCAGCGTCACGCGTGGGGCGCCCTGACCTGAGCTCATGGCGAGCGGCCACGCGTGGCCCCGTGGGGAGCGCGCCCCGGGGCCGGAGCCCCGCGCGCACCCACCGCCGCGGCGCGTGTCAGAACTGTCATCACCGGGGCTGATGGGAGTTGTAGTCCCCGTCTTCCCTTCCCCTTCCCATTGCACCAAGTGCTGATCCCAAAAAAGGGGCTTTAGCATAGATAGAATCACAGAGGTGGGGGTTGGAAGGGACCTTTAGAGCTCATCCAATCCAACCTCCTGCCAAAGCAGGGCTCACCTAGATCAGGTCACACAGGAACGTGTCCAGGTGGGTGCTGAAGGCTTCCAAGGAAGGTGACTCCAGGTTCTGCCCCACTCACAAAGAGCTTTACACTCCCAGCTATTTCAAGGAAATGCATCAAGTCCTGACCCTTCAAAATGTGCTTTGCAACCCCAAATCTTGTAAGGAAATGCACCAAGTTTGCCCCCCAAAAGAGGGGCTTTGCACCTCCACATCTTGTAAGGAAGTGCACTAGGTTCTACCTCTCCCAAAAAGAGCTTTACACCCTCTGTTATTTCAAGGAAATGCACCAAGTTTGCCCCCCAAAAGCAGGGGCTTTGCACCTGTAAATCTTGTAAGGAAATGCACCACTCCTGGACCCCAAAAGAGGGGCTTTGCACCCTCAAATCTTGTAAGGTAGTTCACGAGGTTCTGCCTCTCCCAAAACGAGCTTTACACCCTCCGTTATTTCAAGGAAATGCATCAAGTCCTGACCCTTCAAAATGTGCTTTGCAACCCCAAATCTTGTAAGGAAATGCACCAAGTTTGCCCCCCAAAAGAGGGGCTTTGCACCTCCACATCTTGTAATGAATTGCACCAGGTTCTGGCACCTCCAAAAAAAGGCCTTTTAAGCCTCAAATCTTTCAAGGAAATCCACCAAGTTTGCCCTCCAGAAAGTGCTTTGCACCTCTAAATCTTGTAAGGAAATGCATCAGGTTCTACCCCCCCCAAAAAAAGGGCTTTGCACTCCCACATCTTGTAAGGAAATACACCAAGTTCTCCCTCAAAAGAGGCTTTGCACCCCAAATCTTGCAGGCAATCTGACTTTAAAGAGTGGGCTTTGCCTCCCCCCATCTTGCAACTAAATGTATGGGGTTTGCACCCAAGAAGGGGCTCTGCTCCCCGCAAAAAGGGTCATGTTTAAGGTAACCCTTTCCAGAGCCACACACAATTCTTCATGCCACCAGCTCTCTGCATCAGGACACTTCTGGCATTAAACAGCAAAACAGAAAGCACTTCCTTTCTCTGCACTCCCCCCTCAGCCTGCATACAGCTGCTTCTAGCAACAACCTGCCACAAAGACCACTACAAACCAGAGAGGTTTGGGATTCCACCACAGGAAGCAGAAGCATCAGTCCAATATTGTTAACAGAGGAACAACTCTGGTTTGTTCTTTACAGTATTTATTGTACGTGCAAACCTAGAGGAAACAGACCAAAGTCCCTGCTGGAACTGGTTTTTCCTACTTCAGGTAGAAGTTGCTTTCAGGTAAAGCATGTTTTCATGTTACACTTCCAGTTAGGGAACAGCATTAAGCTGCAGTTGCCTTCTCTTTGTAAGTTGCCATCATCTTCTTGATCTCAGCAATTGCTTTGCCAGGGTTCAGCCCCTAAAAATGAGTAAAATTTCAGTTAGCTCCCTCTGGAAATCACCATGTTACAGCACCCTCCCTGCAGCTAAGTCATAGCAAACTCACAAATGTGATGCTACTCATGGAAACAGATAGCAGAGGACCTTTCCCCCACCACCCCAAAAGCCTAATGTGCTGCTTTTCCAGTGCTGAGAGGTCACAGGACACTGAAGGATGGCTCTCAAGAGCCAGGCTGGGCATTATGGTGTGCAGAGCCCCTTGTTTAAAGGTGTGCTACTGTCAAGTTTGCTGTGCTCCAGCCCCAAATTTGCAAGGGGAGAGAACAAGCCATCCTGGAGCAGAGACACAGTGCTGGGAGCTCACTTCCTATACCTGGAGGCTGAGCCAGCAGCATTTCCCACAGCTTGAAGAAAAATGCTCTTTGGCTTTGGAGGATTGGTTTTAATCAGCAAAACGAGGATCAAAAAGAAGAACGAGTGGCTGAGCAATAGGAACTTTGACTAAAGCTCAAGCAGAAGTGAATTCAATACTTTTCCAACCTCTGCCCTGGAAAAGCTTGACAGGGCCAGCACAAGAGACGTGGTTTCTCCTCCTTGTCTGAAATACAAAGGAGCCCTGTCTTGGAGGACGTGAGGGAAGTGAGCAAGAACACTGAAGTCACAAGATGAAAATGCTCCTCACACAAAAGGCAGTTAAGCTTCCCTAAGGTTTCCCTACAACCTAGACACATGCCAGGTTGCAAAAGCCTTTAATCCTCCAGCACTGCTACCAACCCAAGCATGCCTAATCCCCAAATGAGACAGGGATCACAACCACATCGTGGTGATTGCAACAGCAGCAGCTCTGTGAGACGGGAGAACCAGCAGGAAATGACTCTGGTGCAGAGCTCACCACGGGCTGATTAAGATAAGGGGCAGGATTAGAGCACGTGAGTGCAAATGTGTTCTTAACCACAAACACGTCTTAAACTTGAGACCAAGTGTGATTTCCCCACACTTCATATGTTCCCACAGCTCTTTGGAATTGAATCTTCACCTTTAGCTGAACTGTGGTTGACATCTGATCAGGACCTGGCTCCCTACACAAAGGGGGAATTATCTGTAGGCAGTGAATCACTTGAGAGAAATACACTCCAAAATAAAACGAGCATGCAGTGCTCCTCACAAACACATCAACTCAGATCTTGAGCATCTCATCTGACCCACATCTGTGATCCAGTCCAACATTTGCCTTCATATTACCTCCCAGCTCAAGAAGAGTTGCTCCAGCACCAGGCAAAAAGGCTGGCTGGAAAGCAGCAGAGCTGGCAGGAGAGCAAACCTTGATAATCTGCCCAACAACAGGCACAGGGTCATTGCAAGATGAGGGAGAGGCATGTTCTGATCTGGGAAAACTTGCTCAGTTCTCAAAAGGAATAGCAGATAGAACACACTATCTGGGAAATGCCTTGCTGAGAGGACAGCAGCACAAAACAGCCCTCAAAGGCACTGAAAGCTTGTTGTGTGCTTATCACAAGAGTTGCACAACGCACGAGGGCCTGCTGCTGCCACTGGGGTTCAGGCTTGTGCCGTGTGGGGGTTCAGTGCATTACTCACAACACACAAACTACACAGGACAAACTCCCCTCTACCATTTCTGGCATGACAAGCACTCCATACTCATCCTCCTAAACCTTGCCAAGGGGTTCTCAAAGCCACAGCCTTGCTGAGGAGGAAGAGATGTTCCTGCTATGTGTAATCCAGAGTTCGGTCACATCCTCTTGTACCTATCACACTACTTGCCAAGCATGACTTCAGGTAACAAGCTTGAGGAAAACGTAAGCTTAAGTGGGTATTTTCCTTTTGCTTTCCAACAGGCTGCTTGGAAACAAGCCAATAACCCTCACCCCACATACCTTGGGGCAAGTCCTTGTGCAATTCATGATCGTGTGACAACGGTAGAGAGAAAACGGGTCTTGAAGCTGTGCCAGACGTTCCTCTGTGTAATCATCCCTGGAGTCAATCATCCAGCGATAGGCCTGCAAGTCAGTGGCATTTGACACCCCAAAATGCTTCTTCAAGGTGTTGGAATCAGCACGAAGGTTATTTTTAAAAGCAACACCTAGCTCAGGAATTCCACATCTGGGATCTGGGCTATGTAAAAGTATCTCACCTGTGCTTGGAAGTATCTGGACTAGTTTTAAGGGTGGAGGGAGTAGCTCAGCAGAGAGAAATGGGATCCTTACCTGCATGAGTACTGCAGGACCCAAGTACTTGTCGCTGTTCCACCAGTAACTGGGACAGCTGGTGCTGCAGCAGGCACACAGGATGCACTCGTAGAGTCCGTCCTGCACAGAGGTGGGAGACCAGTCAAGCCACTCCAGAAACCCATGACAAAGCCTTTTCTTTCTTTTCAAGAAGAGCTTTACAAGAGCACATGCTTCCCTCACTGCCAGTGATGGATCCACCACAGCAGGTCAGAGGCAAAAGGGAAACTGCTCACTTAATAATACTACTGCAAACAAGGAAATCCAGACAAGAATTTACCCACTTTTTAAAAAGCTATTACATCCCAGCTCTTCAAATGGTTTCTCAGACACTCTTCTGCTTCATGTGGAAACTTTGGGCCAACACCACTACATTCCCACAAAATCCCCTCAGAAGAGACATCCAAAGACTTGTGCTAACACATCATGCTTGTGCCTCCACATCCAAAGCTTTTTAGCTGTTGCCATTAGTTTTTAGGGCTGAAAACCTCAGCAAGCAGCAACGTGAGAGAGCTGTTTTGCATGCTGGAGCTAGACAAGCGGCGAGCCCGACAGCCTCCACGCCTGCATAAACTACACTGCCTCCATTCCAGTTATCTCTACTGGAATATTACAGGCCTGTCCCCTCCACAATGTTTTTACAAGCACACAAGAGTTTCACAGGGCAAGACAGGGGAAATGAAATCAGAGCTCCCGTGGCAACCCCGAGCAGTGCAGGCATGCCACGACACTGCATTGCAGGCAGCACATTCCACCCACGCCAGGTTTTGCACCAGACAGCTCTGTCATTAAAGGATCTAGAAGCTACTGTATGTTAATGTTTAACCCTGGTCTTATCTGGAAGGGATGTCAACTGGAAGAAAAAAGAAAGAAGCAGTAACCAGTTTCTGACGGTCTTCTATGGACTGCAGGTACTGCTCCTTGCCCTGTTTCGACTCGTCCTTCTTCTTCAGGTAAGGCTCGATGGATTTGTACTGTGCATAGAAGTTGCTCAAGTCCTAGGAGTCAAAAGGCAAAGAGGTCATGTTTATTAAGCTCAACTGATCACCAGAGATGAACATCTGCTGCTGCTCCAACAGAAGGCAGCACCTTCTACCTCGACCCGACACATTGCTCCAGATGAGGACTGATTTAGTCACTGCTGAAGCTCAGACCGACCCGTGCCAGAAAACACCAGTGAATCCACAGAATCACAGAACACTAGGGGTTAGAAAGGGCCTCTAGAGGTCATCTAATCCAACTCCCTGGAAGCAGGTTCGCATTGATCAGGTCACACAGGACCTCTTGTGAGAATGTGATCTTGTTGGCACCTCCCAATGTTCTCCTTTCCCATCTAACCTGAACCCCATGCTGCCTGGAATGGTGCCACCCTCTGCTGCAAGCTGACAGATACTCACTGGAACGAGGTCCTTCACCACATACATGTGGGGGAGAGGGTGGATTTTTGTGATCTTGTTGAGATCAGGGTCAATTTTTTTGATACAGGCCAGCGTGTTTCCGCCTGCAATGTTCATAGCACAGGAGCCACAGATGCCTGAGTGGGAGAGAAAAGAATAAAGCATTAGATATTTACCCTCTTATCCTACTTGAGGAAGATCCTTTTGGCCCCAAACATGCCCCCTGGGTTGTCTTTGAGAAGAACTCTGTACGTGACAAGGCAAACGCCAGGAGTTGCCATTGGGCCAAAGACGTTGTTGTTTAAATAAAGAACAAAGGCAGGAGTCACTTTCATTAAGGCTTAAACACATCCTCAGCACTCAGCTTCCTTCCACAGCACAAACCAAGCAGCTTGGACACTTCATCCCTGTCGCATCATTCATTAGTTTCTAGAAGTTACTGAGGGTGGGGAGAACACTCAGCTTTGTTCAGCAGTCTGAAGCACGAGGTGGTGCTGATGGGAAGCAGCCAAGGCTGGGGTTATCATATGTAACGCAGCAGCATTCCCCCATCAGCCTTATGGTTATGGACAAAAGCATCCCTGAAGGTCAGGAACACAAGGTCTCTTAAGACAGAAGCTTCCTTCTGTGCCTTCTGCAGGAGGGGAGAGTGGTGCCATGAACTGCATTAACTCCCAAAGGTGAGAGGACAGACACTCACTAGAACAAAGGGCATATAAATAGCTTAAGAAATGGACTAAACGACACTGCTAATCATCTCCCAGCAATAGAAGGATCAGATGAAGCCCAGGAAAGGCCAAAGTTTACAAGCAAAAGCACTGCAGAACTGTCAGAGATACTGCTCAGGTCAGGAGCTCGGGTATCTAATTCAGCCCAAAGCCTAGAACATCCTATTAGAAAGAAGACAAATGTTGAAACTCTAATTTCAGAGGATTTGACACATATCAATTGCTATGAGTCAGAGAAATGCCACTGCTCCTCACACTGACGAGCCACTCAGCCTCAGCACCTGATGTGCTGGCCTTCCCCTCACTGCCAAAGGCTGGCACTCCAACAAGGTTATTCCTCCCACTCAAGGAATGGTTCCAACTATTTTCCAGTCAACTGGAGAGAGAACCAGGAATGCAGCCACAAGGACCACGAGTAGGCAACAGGAATGTGACATTGGGTTGGGTGTTTTTTTTATCCTGTGTGGTAGAAAGAGGGGTAAGAGTGAAGCAGCCCAGCTTGAAAAAAAATCTGTCTTTAGGTTCTCAAAGGGAAATATTTGAGGCAGTTACCGCCAGCTGCTCAAGAGCAGTGCTGCCTACCTAAATATCAGACACTGAGAACAACCACATCACATGAAATCCTTCCACCTGCTATGCAGATTCTGCAGGAAACATGTGTTTGAGCGTGCTTTTGATTGAGGTCCAAGCCAAAACATCTTCAGGCTGCAACTGCACCTCAAGTTCTCATCCTTGCAAAAACCCACCTCGTTTAAAAGCCACTCCACAAAAGGCATCCTCCCTTCCTGCATTTTTTCCAACTCTCATTTGAAGCTCTGCATCCCAACATTAGCCATCGATTAAGAGAGGGGTTGGTTTTCTTTTAAGCAGGGAAAGTCACTTGGCCAAGTTTTCAGGCAGTTAATTTAAGGACACGCCGATCTGTGCCTGTAGAACCAACCTGTTGGCTCTGCAGCATGAAGTCACCAGATGGCCTTTTCCTCAATCAATCACATCCACTTAGTCAAAGGGCCAAAAAAAAAAAAGATTCCTGAAGCTATTCCTCGAAGTCACCCTCTTGCACTGACACCCTTCCTTATTCCCAGCACTAAGCAGTGCAGCCCCGACGATTCATTCCCATTCACCACGTCTGCCCCCTCTATTTTGCTGCTGTTAGCTCAAGCATCACTGGAGGGCAGCAAGATGGAGAAGATTAAGGACAGAAACAGGAAGAACTCGGGCTGTTTAAGCATGTTGCTCACAGCTCAGTGTTCTGCAGTTACACCCTGTGAATATGGTATTTCCAGCAGCAGCTGGAAGAGGAGAGTGGGACACTGCCATTTACCCTGAAGTTTTCTAGTGGTTACGTGTAGACTGGCTGCAGGAGTCTTGAAGGACAATCTTGAAGTTCAGCAGGCTGGAAAATCCTTCTTACCTTCTCTACACGACCTGCGGAAGGTCAGAGTGGAGTCCAGCTCATTTTTGATCTTGATCAGAGCATCGAGTACCATAGGCCCACATCTAGAACAGAACCCAAGAATCAGTGAACCTGTAAATCTCCCTCTCCCTCAGCCTCAAGTGCTCGATCTCTGGCCCCTAAGAGGACTTTGATCACCTAACAACACATGATTCTGTAACAAGACAGAGATCTCTCTATCTGTAGCACGACCCATTTATCTCAGCACAGGCCAGGGTCAGGGTGGGAGAGAAGCACCTTCTTTTGCTGATACTCGGCTGTGGATCAGCAGGAGAGAGTTCAGACAGCACAACTGAAAAAAAAAAACCAAGTGCCTTGCTACCAGTTCTCTCTTTTTTTGGGTCAGGTTTTAGCAAGCCTGCCTGTCCTCATTAGTCACAAGAGGCAGTGCTGCACATAAAAACCAAACAGTCTTGGACAACTTCTGTAATTTTATACACACCCAGAAATTATCAACTGGGGCAAGTAACACAAAAATGTGAGTTGTGTGTCACGTTGCTGCTGAAGTCAGGAGCTGCATGGCTTTGTATCAGAAGCTTTCAGAAAGGGCTTGAGGTGAATCCCTCTGGCAAGAGCACAGCAGCAACCAGGGCTCAGGGAAATCAAGACTGCATCCCTTTGCAGAATGAGAGAGAAGAGAGAGCTTTCTTGGCTACATCAAACTGTGCCAGGTGGTTACTTCCAGTTTAATAGGATCTGTGAAGGAGAAGTAACTAAGTGTGAAGAGAACTATGAGGAGAGTTGATAAAGCTTCCACTGTATCTCTCACACTTGGGACTGTGAGCTGGAGGTTAAAAGGTTTCCCTCTGCAATGTGCCTCCAAGTTCTCCATATAAATAAAGCTTATTAAAGCCACAAACACCTTCAAAGATAAAACCTCATGGAAGTCACAAGCCAAAGGGACAGTTTTACTGCTGACATGTTATTGAGCCACTGGGTACTATGAACATCCCACATGGTCACAGTAAGGCTTTATCAGGAAAGAACATTGATTTTGCCCTTGCTGAGGAGAAGGTACTTTGTAACACAGCTGAGGCACCACCTCCTCAGCCACTCCAACAAGCTTTCCATCTCTGAAGCTTAATGCAACTGCTGACACCTTTAACTGTCAGCTCAAGTGTTCCTCAACCACCCTCCATCGTCACCTGCCAGATAACCTGCATGCCCACGCAGCCCCAGCGCACCTGCCTGGCAGCAAACCTCCTCTCTAACGGGACATACTCACTTATTCAAATCCACTTCATAGGTCTGCAAGTGGGGCTTGACCCCAGGCTTATCGGGATCCCATCTGTAGATGGCAAACTTCTTGATCCGGGGCGCTGCTGCTGTCTGCGCTCCCCGACACATCTGCATTCCGACAACAAACAGCAAAACAGCCCTCAGCTCTCCTTGGGGTGCCTTTTGGCCAGCTAACAACAACGACTTGAGGCTGCACAAGGAGCTGCCGTACCCATGGCTGCTCTGAATTTGGGAAATCCTCCTGGGGACTTGCAGCAACAGTGCAAAGGAGGCATGCAGCCATCTCTGTCCTGGGGCTCCAGAGGAGAGGAGGCAGAGGACAGAACCCTAAAACTAAGGGGCTCCTGCAGTGCCAACAGACACTGTTTTCTCTACAGCCCTGAAAACTCTCTCTGTCCCAAAACTGTCCTCTGAAGCTGCCAGACATGTTTCTACCCTGTTTCAGTATCCCACCTCCTCCCAATATTCCTCTAGGCGCTATTTTTTCCCCCTAAGCCACTTGCCCCTACTCACTTCTCCCCAGGTCACCCCACATCCCTTTCCCCTCCTGTTCCCATATCGCTTCCAAATCACTTTATGGGTCTCCTACACCCATCAGTCCCCCCACCAACCTCTTTCTCCCCTTAACACCTTCCCAAGACCCCCTTCTTGTTCTTTTTACCTCCCCAGCACCCCACTCTTGCTCCCCCAAGCCCACCTCGTCTTCTCCTGCCTCACTCTGAACCCCTTCCCCATGCTGTACTGCACCCTGGACCCCCTCAGCTCTTCCTGCGCTCCCTCCTGCTCCTCAGCTCCCTTCCCCATCCCCATCCCTCACGCAACCCCTCCCGCCCGCCGACCTCCCTCCCTCCCTCCCACCTCCCCTCTCCCTTCTCCCCCTCAAACTCCCTTCACACCCCCGCTCCAGCCCCTGGCCCCCGTCCCCCTTCCCGGCTGCCCGGGGTCTAAAGCGGCCACAAGCCCCTCACCGGCGGCGGGACCCGCAGAAGCCGCGCGGGGACGCCGCGCCTCAAGGAGACTCCCACCACAGCCGCTGCCATCTTGGCGTTGCGCAGTTCCGAGCGCCGGCTCCCGCCCCGGCGGCGGAAGGAGCCTGAGGGCGGCCATAAGGAGCAAAAGCCTGAAGGGGGCGGGATGCTGCCGGCCGCCATCTTGGGTGTGGAGGCTGCGGCGGCTCGGCCGCCATGTTGAGCGTGACGGCGGGGAGCNAACCCCGCCCGCCCGCCGACCTCCCTCCCTCCCTCCCACCTCCCCTCTCCCCCTCAAACTCCCTTCACACCCCCGCTCCAGCCCCTGGCCCCCGTCCCCCTTCCCGGCTGCCCGGGGTCTAAAGCGGCCACAAGCCCCTCACCGGCGGCGGGACCCGCAGAAGCCGCGCGGGGACGCCGCGCCTCAAGGAGACTCCCACCACAGCCGCTGCCATCTTGGCGTTGCGCAGTTCCGAGCGCCGGCTCCCGCCCCGGCGGCGGAAGGAGCCTGAGGGCGGCCATAAGGAGCAAAAGCCTGAAGGGGGCGGGATGCTGCCGGCCGCCATCTTGGGTGTGGAGGCTGCGGCGGCTCGGCCGCCATGTTGAGCGTGACGGCGAGGAGCGGGACAAAGCCCGGGAATGGCATGGCGGGCGCCAAGCTGTTTGGATCTCCGCTTGTTTTTGGGGAAAGCCCGACGACTAGTGTGTCCCTACATTAATTCCCTGCCTCATTCCGCCCAGACCCTCACTCCTACCTCACCACCATGACAGGTGCTGAGGGCTGAGATGTTGCACACACACACACCCCCCCCCCCCCCAGGGAGGGCTTCTTTTCATCTTTTCCCTTCCTCTCACAACCATCCCAGAGTGTTATTTAATTTCCCACGTCTTTCCTCACAGCAAATGTATTTATTAACTGAATCGCAAGCAACACACGCTGGAAAAACAAAAAACAAAGCCATTTTGGGGGGGGGGGAAGGGAAAGGAGCCCCCGCTTATGGCGTCACGTGCCACCATTTGAAGGCGAAGGGCCGTCGCTGGACGTTGGTGCCGCAGCGAACCTCGCCAAGGCTGTTGTGATAAGAGGCCACGTCCTCGAGGAAGCGGCAGCGGAGACCCAGCGGCTCCAGGAGGGAACGGGTCCGTTGCTCCAGGCAGCATTGGCCTCCCACCACAGGGCCGAAGGGTTTGGGGATGCCCAGGTCCTTGGCCAGGACGATCATGGTGACCTGTGGGGTGATAGCAAAGGGGGAGCCCAGTGGGCATCGGGAATGATGGAGCCAAAGGAGAGCTGCTAGCCACCCTCCTCCGTCAGCCTCACCCCAAAACGGAGCATCGACACCGCTTTTTTCGAAGCCACCCTCCCCCAGGTCTCCAAATCCGTCATTTTCCCCCTTCTTATCACTAAAATGCAACCTACGCCTTGAAATTTTACTGCTTGGAAGGTTTTTCGCCTCAAAATTAACCCCACCACACGCAACACAAAGTTATAGTAGACTTAGGCTCATCTGAGCCTGTCTCGAGATGCTTTGTTTTTCTAGGCAACTGTAAATATTGTCCTGTTAGGGACTATTTTTGGGACAACTTTTGGGACTCATCTTGGCTGAATAAGCTATTTTTTTGGAGAGGAGCTGAGGAGCAGGGACCCCCCCTCCCTCACCATGTTGGGGAAGTACGGCATGGCTTTGCCCTGCTTGTCGAGCTTGAAGAGGGCTGGCAGGTCGACAATGTCTTCCTCTGTCAACCCCAGCTCCTTCTTGAGGACATCCCTGTTCCAGTCAATGCAGCGCTGGAGGAGACAGAGAAGAGCAAGCCAAAGGTAGGCAACATGGGTGGGCACAGTCCCCATAATCATCTCATGTGGGAGAAGAGCCAAAATACAACATCTCCCTTGTGGGTTTGCACAGCTCTTGGGGCAATTATGGCAAGAAATAGCAATTTTTTTACCAGAAATATCAGCTATTACCTGGGCATATTGGTTCTGCTGCATCAGGATGTCGTTAGAAAGGACCTTGTTAATGGTGACTCGTTTTGTGTCTGTCCCTGAGTACCCTACAAATGCAAAGCCCTGTCAGGATGAAGCAACACTAGCAAGAAGCCTGGCCTAAGATATGGTACAAAGTCACCAAAATCTCCAGAATTTGGGGTTAAGGCTGATGGGACACCCAACTCATAGTTTACTGGGAAGCTGAATGAGAAGAAAACCTCTGCCCATTGGAAAAGACTATTGGGCAGGTCTTATCATCTGTCCTTTCAGCCACAGGAATCATTAGTTGCTACATTTCCCCACTCAGCTCCATAAAACCAGAGCTGTCACCTCCACAAAGGCCACTTTCCTTGTTTGGGGATAGCCAGGTCCCAGGCAGGTGGTAGTGAGGACCCACAGAGGTATGGAGACCTACCCCCAACACTCTTTAGAAACACAACTAAAAGATGCCCAAACTGGCAACCAAACTGTCATTGCTGCAGGAAGGGAAGGGCAAGGGAGAAAAACTTGGTGCTAATCTGGGGTGACGTGAGAGCCTTGGTTGTCCCGTTCAGGGCTGGAGCTCAGCTGGCATTTACAGAGATGCTCCATCCCACCAAGGAAACATCCCCTCTGTGCACGGGGCTTTATCCCTCCCATCCCACTTGCTTTCCCGAAATAGAGCTTGAGGAGGCTGGGTATGGTGGGCAGGCATCCCGCTTGCCAGCTGTGAAGGGCAACGGGGTGGGAAAATATCCCCCCACGTCACCCCAAGACCGTCCCGTCTGTCAGGCGCCGCTGCCCTCGGGACGACTGCTCTGCGGGGTGGCTCCGGCTGTCTCAGGCCACCTCAAAGTTCAGTCAAAGCCACCCGCTGTCCCCTTGCCTTTGAACATGGTGGCTTCACCCTGGCCTTCCCTCTGCTTCTCCCGAAAGAGCTTGTAGCACGCTGCAGGGCTGGCCATCAGCATCCGAAATCGCTGCAGCCAGAGGAGAGAGAGCAATCACTGAAAGCAGCTTATCTGAAACCTCAGGGGACACCTCAGGGGCTGTTTTTTGCAAGGAACCTGAGCTTAAACACTTAGAATTAGGCAATTTTCCTAATAGTGCCTCTTTGAATGCAGCACTGAGGGGATGTATCCAAATGACATGCAGTGATTTGTGCTGTTGGCAAACACCCACCAAACCACCCCCGAGGGGTTAAACTGCTGCTGGCTCCATTCCTACCCACCCCAGGTATATAAATCCCCAGGAGGATGTTTGCTAGAGGTTTTGGGTGAGCTGAGATGGTGAGTGAGGAATGCTGCTGCTGCCTAGGTTGGAGTTTCTTTGGTTTTATGGGCTGATATTGCACTGTGTGTGTGTGTGTGGAAGGGGCAGAATAGAGTGAGTGAATAATCAGGCTCTATCTCCCTCAGAAGCAGCCAAAAATCTCTATTAAACTAATCCCATGGGAACTGTACATTTGCAGGGTCTGAGCCCCATGTCCTGCCTTGCTTCCCACCAGCTGAAAGGGACTCCTTGTTCTTTGGAGGCTGCTCGCTGCCATCTTGTTGGCGTCACTACTGGGGGTTTGGCACAGCCCTGGGGAGGGCAAGGGTGCTGTAGGGATGGTTTGGAGGGAGGTATATGCATAAATACTGCTGTTCTGAACCATCCAAGTCATAGGATCACAGCATGTTAGGGTTGGGAGGGACATTTAGAACTCATCCAGTCCAACTCCTCTGCCAAAGCAGGTCCCACCTAGATCAAATCACACAGGAATGTGTCCAGGTGGGTTTGGAAACCTCCTGAGAAGGAGCCTCCACACCCTCCCTGGGCAGCCTGGGCCAGGGCTCCCTCACCTCAACAGTCAAATAGTTTCTCCTTGTGTTTAAATTGAACTCTTTGTGTTCCAGTTTCTTCCCATCACCCCTTGTCTTGTCACCAGATACAACTGAAAAAAAGTGCTGCCCCAGCCTCCTGACACCCTCCCTTTAGATCCCCAGGGGGAAAAGTCTTGTGTCAGTAGTAAAAAGAAGCAGAAGCAGTAAAAAGTGTAACAGGCAAGAGCTGCCTTCTGAAAACATCTGGGTGATACTGAGCAGACACAAGCCCTGGACAGCTCATGTGAATCTTGAGATTGAAACTTCTTGGACTACCTTTGCAAGCATCTTTTTCTGTTTTGTTGTTTTCCTTCTAGATGTTGGTTATTAGCTCAGCAAATCCCTTTTTTTTTGTGTGTTCAGATCCCTCCTTTTGCAGCTGAAATAAGAACCCAAGCAACTACCGCTTGGGACTGTCAAACAAATGAGCTTTGGGAGTTTCCCTAGAGGTGGCCCAGTGGGATTGATATCTCAGGAGAGAGAAACCTTAGCGCTTTGAGGGTACCTTTTTGTCAGAGGTGGGCACAAAAGTGACAAACTCATCGACGTGACCCACGGACAGCCAGTCAGAGTAGAGCTCCACGGGAGCCTGCACTTGCTGGGCGTAGAGGAAATCCCGCACCACCTTGGTCATTCTCCTCCCTGCAGATCTGGGGGCAGAATAACCCCCAGAGAGGGAATAAGGGGAAGAAATTGTTAAGCAGCAATAGGTACACACACAGAAATTGCTACTGAGGTAAAGGAAAGCCAGGAAGGTGCCAATGTGAAGGCAGAGACTGGCTCTACCCGCTTCATAGGGTCCCAGATTTGCAGCTGGTCAGGGAATGGCTAATTAAGGCCCTTAATCTGATATTTTTTAAATGATACCTAGAGGCAATCGTGGTTCTTTTGCTTCCCAAACTGTGTATTTCTCATCTCTTACGTGGGGAAGCTGCTGCCAATGAGGATCCTCCCCAGGGGATATTCCTTCCCTGCCACGGTCACAGGTGGGCTGACTTCCAGGTTGCCACAGGAGTCGAGGCTGGTGATGGCTTCAAAGAGGGGCTCTCTGCTCACGTAGCCAAACTCAGGGCCCTGGGGAAAAAGAAATCACTGTGGGCTCTGCCCTGAGTTCCCAGTGCCCCTCTGCCTTTTCTTTCATTCTTGCTGGGCTCAGTCCTCCTCCAGTGGGTGAAAATACAAACAGTGGAGCTGCCCATGGATGAAGAAAGGCTAAAGGAAAGGCAGGAGGATAAAGGTCTTTGAGTTATCTGAACTGAGTAATGGGGCAGAGCTGGGGTACAGAGCCAGGAAGAGATCTCTGCTATCCCACAGCCAATGTTTAAGTGTCTGCATTAAGCTAATTAGATGCTGGGGCAGCCTTGAAGCAGAGTTTCTGGATGGCTCTTGTCGAGCTGGATGAACTTCAGCCCCTGAGGGTTAATCCACCCCAGGCATAAGAGTCACCCAGAGGGCTATACTTCACTTCAATCCTGTTTAAGCCCTGATTTCCAGGACTTAATATATCTGGGATTTGAAGTGGCGTGCATGCAAAGGTAATTAACCCTCAGTCATGATGTGCCAGGGCTAAATGCCTCAGGCAGTGATTGCAGTGCTAAAAGTGAGGCAAAAAATGACAGTGGTGGGGCCAAGAATCTTGCCTTGAACCTGTCCTTGCTCTCTGGTTCAACTCAGCATGGGCTTGGAGGTGACAGTGGTCCCTGGTACAAAGATCAGGGATCTGTTGGGTTTGCTTTCAATTCTGATCACTTATTAGTGTTGGGTTTCCATAGGGGTAAACCAAATACAGAGGTTGTTAAAAAGGAGTGGGGAAACTTGAGAGTGCCTGGTTCTGGTCTAGAAATTGCCTTTTTTTTTTCCCCAGTTGGGTGTATTTGGAGAAGCAGAGAGCTGCTGCAGCCTTTCCTCAAAGCTCCTCCTGCGTTTTTGGGGTGCAGGTCTGGAGGCTGGCCAGGGATCAGATCCTTTCCCCAGCATGAACCACCTGCTCTCAGCTTATTTCAGTTTAATAAACCATAGAGCTGGGACGGTTTCAACTGTCAAGGCACTGGTTCATCCCAGGTTTGCGGGTTGCATCCAAGTCCTATCAATTCCAGATTGATTTTGAGGGGCTAATTCCATCTCGTCTCCTTTTTCCCTGGTGTGGAGTCCCAGGGGCTTTAGGGCTTGGCTGGAGTGAGAGGAGGACCCGTGCTTGTTGCTTTTGGCTAAATATTCCTGTCTTGCAAAATGAGATTGGAAAGATAGGAGTGAGGATTAGGGGAGGCTTCAAAGCAGAAATGGGGAGTATAATGTTTTAGCAGCTCCAGAGGCTGAAATTGCTTCTCTAAATACGAAGCAGAGCAGTTCCTAAAGAGGCCAGACAGGAGCTTGTTTGTGAAGGAACGGATCAGTGTGCTATTCCTACCCTGCACCATGAACCTAGGACTGCATGTACTCATTCCAGGCATGAGAAATGACGTGTTTCAATGCTTTTGAAAGCACTTAACCTTCCCCAAAGTGACTTGTAGAGAAAAAATACAAAAGGGATCAGTCCTCTTCTCCAGTTACTGTTGAAGAGATGAGGGCTGGGGATGCTGCCAGGGCCTGGCTGGCTGTATGGGGCTCCTTAGGGATGTCCTATCCTTTCTGCAAGATGCTATCTCAAAGGGATCATCTTTTTTTTTCCCATGCTTGTCTTTGCTGGGATCTCCCAACACGGGTCACTGCTCTCCCTAACAGCTTTCTTTGCCTGCCCTGCCCACGCCTGGCCCTTTGCCTTGGCTGAGGAGCCCCACAGGGATGTTTTTGGCAGCTGGCTGCATCTTGTTCTCTTCTGAGGAAGTAAATTGACCCCTGTCATGCTTTCCTTTCCTCTCCTGCTCAGGACCTGCTGCATATTCACTGGTGTAGAGGAGGAAAGGAAGAACCAGCCCATTGCTGGGATAGTCAGGGTGAAGAAATCCACTCCTGTCCCAGAACTTGGCAGGAGTCTTTCATTCCCAGAGGCCTGAGCATCTCCTTTCCCCTCTGATCCAACACCTTCTGGATAAAGGGTTTTCTAGATGGTTTGGATGTAGATTAGGCTCTGATCCTTGGTTTGAGGGCAGGGGCTGAGCTGTTGGTGTCCTCCCAGCTGGAAATGGACAGGGCAGTGTCTCCATGCAGTTGCATGCAGAGGTGTTAATCTCTCCTTTTCCAGGAAATTCATTGTAGGGCCTCCAAGGAGCCAAATGCAAGTGGGATTTTAGGAAAAGTTGAACAGGTTAAGCAGAAAAACCTTTTAACTGTTCCTTGAGCAATACAAGTGACTGTCCTGCTCTTACCAGCAGCTCCTTGATGGGATATTGCTCCAGCTCTCCATTTTGAGGGGAGTCCAACACCACTGGGAAGGTTTTCTGGGGAGCGTGGGTGTAGCCAAACTCAATCTCATCCTAAAGAAAGGAGGAAAACCCACATAGTGTGGAGGGGGAAGGTACATCAGCAGGGAGGGGAAAGGCTTTGCCCCCTCTCTGGTGCCCCCCTACCTGCATCCAGCGATCCCCACGGTTGATGTAGCCGAAGCAAGCCTTTAGCTCACAGCCAGCCTTGTTCACCAGGTTTTTAATCTCCTTGATGAAGAGGTAATTGTCTTTCATGCTGGGAAAGTGGATGGCAGGAGGGAAGATGCCCAAAAGCTGCTAGAGGATAGGTATCTTCCACAGGCAGCTGCCTTGCCCTCAGCCCATCACCTCCCTAACCAGGGAAACTGTGGGGCTGATGCCTGTTTGGCTGGGAAAGCATCATCCCTTGGCCTTTACCTGCAGACAAAGACGTTCACTGGTGCCAAAGTATTTGGGGTCATGATCCATGGTGCTACCCTGAACACCACTGTGTCAGTGAAGACTGGTGAATGGGGGATACCCTAGGGGAGGCAAGCAGAAATAGGACCTCCCACAACCTATTTATCACTGTTCCTCCCCCAAATACCCTATCCCCACAGTCATTTTGGGGGGTACATTAATGAAGACCACTCTCCATTCAACCCCCATCCCCTTTCTCTGTGTCCCTGAGGCTGCTGTTCCAGCCTCCCACCTACACCCTTTCCCTGGAGCCCTCAGACCTCAGCCAATGTCTCCAGGAGGCTGACGTGGATAGAGACCAGCCCAGGGAAGGTGTCATCGGGAAAGCAAAGACCCTCGACGAAGAAGTCGAGCTCAGCAACCCCACCAGTGTACTGCACGCTGTGGTACAGCTTCCTGCGGCCCAGCACGTGCACGTAGCGCTGCCCGAAGAAGGGGTCTGCAAGAAGAAAGAGGGGAAGGTGGGCCATTGCCAACGTTTCAGTGGTGCTTTCAAGCTTGTTTTGCTTGTATGCAAGGAGGTACCACAATCCCTCTGTGCTGGAGCCTCTGCTTGTGAATCTCTAAAGCTTTTTTTTTTGTTTCAATTGATTGAGGAAAGCGACTGTTTTAAAATGAAATGGAGGAGGGATGCTGAGGACATGATTTGCTTCAGAAGTGCCATTTGAAGAGCATGGGGAGGACAAGGGCAGAGATGGGAAGAACAAAGCTTGCAGAGCTCTCAGAAGCCCCACAAATGAGGAGGAGGGGGCAGAGGAGGAGGTGACAAAAGGACTTACTCTGCACATAGAAGACCCCGACTTTGTCAGCATCTGAGACAGGAATATTAAGAACAATTTCATAGCCTCGGGGCAGACGCTGTGGCCCTTCAGTCCTCAAGACCATCCGAGACATGTCCAGCAAATCTGAGGTGTAAACAAAACAAATACTGAGTGACTCTGGCCTTTTGCATCTCCTCTTCCCTTGCTACCAGCAAGGGAGAAAAAAAACAACCCAGGATCCTGCTAGCAAACCTCCTAGCTTATGCTTTGAAACACATGCCTTTTCCCCCCTCCTCCCACAGCCCCTCCCTGACCCCAGAAAGCTGACAGGGCACCAGCTCTGTGTGGTTTTAGTTTTCCAGGAACAGGAGGGTGTATTGCTGGCTGCCAGCTGCCTGCCTTGCCCCAAGCTCCTGTCACCCGTGTGAGGCATCCCTGGGCCAAGCTGTGCCGTCAGTGGCACCTCTGCTGTTTTGCTGGCTGGCTTTCATGCCCTTGCTCGACCGCAATTAATTCACAGGGCATTAACAAAAATATCATTAAATTCCCATGTGGGAAGCTTACTCAGCAGCACAATGGAGAGCAGCTCATGGGCAGCTGGTTCCCAAGCAACATTTCATTTCCAAAAAGGTTCAAGAGGGGAAATAACGGAGCAGTTTTTTGCTTTATATGACTTTTCTTTTTCTAGGGGAACGGTGTTTTACCTTCTTTGCTGAACACCCTTTCGTCATTGCAGTCTGATGGTGGAGTGAAGGGGCTCTCCTTGTCACAGCTGACGAGCAGGATGGCCCCGTGTCCCTCAGGACCCCAGGTCCAGCTTGCCTAAAACACCCCAGTAGGAATTAGCCAGCTCAGGCTCTTGAAAGCCTGAGGACTTTCTGTGCAGTACAAGAGGCTGAATTACCTTGTTGGGGTTGTTCTTTTCCACCACACCATCCCGGTCAGCATCAACGTCTAGAGAGATCCCTGGATGGACAGACCCCACCATCATCCCAGGGTCTGATAAGGTTGGCTGGGTGAAAAACCCCCACCTGACCCAGCAGAATTGGGTCCATCTCTGCCCCTGCATCACAACTCCAGGGGACCAAGGGGATGAAAATGGATTGCTGCATTGCAGAAGCCTTCATACTCACCAATGCCAGTGAGGAAGACCCCAGCTTGGTTGATGGGCTGCCCTCCCTCAGCGTAAAAGCTGACAGTTACCTGCAAACCCCCAAAATCTCGAGTTGGGAAAGGATTTTCTCCCTCTGTGGAAGTCCCACACCCCACTTCTTACCTTGTTATCATTGACCTCGGTGCTGGCTCTGCTCATGCTGAATGTCAGGACCGTCCCCTCATCCAGCGGCCACCGCATCCCGCTGCCGGGGGCTGACCCTGCCTCTGCCCGGCCCCGGCAGCTCACCTCCACGCTCACCCCCTCTGTGTGCTTCACACCGAAGGACACTGCCCCAGCTGGGGCCGCCCTGCCAAAAAAACACTCCATTTTTAGACATTTGCACTGAAAAAATGCCTGGTTCTCAATTGCTATTAATGTCACTGCCCAAAACACAGCCAGGACCAGCCAGGCTGACATTTCCACGCTCAATTACTGGCCCCTTTCTGCCCTTTCCTCCATGCCTGGGAACCTTTGAAGTGTCTCTTTTTAAGGCAGAACATACTATTTTAGCAAAATTAGTCTATTTTGTAGCTGTTGGTGCAGATGATGATCTATAATAACCACAGCCAAAGCACTCGGTGCTGCTGGAGTCGAGTTGGGGTTTACACTTCAATGAAGAAATGTGTATTTCTTTTCCAGCTGAGGCAAACGTGGTATTTAACAGCTCATTGGGATGGTGTGACAGCCCAGCTCAGAGACTTTACCATGGGAAACTAATTTTCAGGGTGATTTTATCCAACCCCAAAGCAGCTAGTGTTGTACTGCTCCCAGTCCAATGTGCCCTTGCTTCTCCTCAGCCACTCTGCACATCCCTTTCCTCTCCCCTGGCTCCTTTTCCCTCCTTTCCCCGTCTTTCCAGGGTTATTATTATTGAGTTGATGCAGTTCACAAGGTACCAGCCTCCTCTGAGCACACACACACACTCCCCAATACCCGAGATCTCACACTGTATCACCATTACAGCATCATTTCTTGGCTTTCTGGATTCTGACAGCCCCACCAAACCTGTACCAGCTGGGGTGAGGAAACCTGAGCACTCGTTTGCTGCTGCCTGGGTGTTTCTTAAATTGTTAAATTACATTTAATTATGCATGGAAAAACTGGTTTGGTTGCCTCATTTCTGGGTTTTTGGGAATCCCACCAGGAGGAGATTTGCCCTGGAGAGATGCCAGCTGACTTGTAACTGTGCTGCTTGGTTTGAATAGCAACAGTGAGATTTGCAAAAGCCAGAATTAACCATGAAATGAGCTTTTTAACTGGTGTTGGGTTTCTTTTTTCCTTTGGAGTAATTATCTTCAAGTACAGCTTTTGGCTTAGAGGAGCAGGGTTGGTGGTTTGGGGACTTGCATGCTTTCCCAGGACATTCCTTGGTCACTAGATCTTGTTTTTTCTCCCCTCTCCCAGCTGCATCCCCTCTTTTTACAGTCCATCCTTTGGCTTCTGCTCATCCCTCTGCTCTTCACCAGCTTTCACAATGTCTCTGTTGGCTGCAAATGGATGGAACCCATTGCAGACCCAGGGCAAGTACCGTATCACGCAAATAGGAGGGCTCAAAACTTCCCTGGGACTTGTGCAGATTTGCAAAGGCCGGGAGGAGGATTTTCCCTACAAATTGCATTAAATGACAATATCAGGGCTGTGGGGGTTTAGGAGAGAGGAAGGAAAAACAACGAGGTGGGATTTGCAGAAGGATAAACAGGGGTTAGAGGTGAGAAGAAAGGTAGAGGCGCAGAGGTGGAGAAGGAAAGGGGGTGTTGGGGGCTTCCCACTCACCCGTAGACATCAGCAGAGATGCGAGTGCCCAGCACACACAGGGCCACGATGCGGTTCCCGTGCTGCAGCCGGAGCGTGCGGTCCCCCGGCATGTCCCCGTGCGGCAGCCCCGACGATGGGCACGCACACCCTTCCCCACCCGCTCTGCGTGGCACTGAGCACCCCCCAGCAGCACCCAGCTGCTTCTCCTTCCTCCCTGGCACGCCTCCCTCCTCCTCCTCAACCGGCCCCAGAGCAAATCATTTGGCTTTTGGAGCTGGCAAAAATTTGGGGATGACAACTTTGCAGCCGCCACCTCGGCGCGAAAGGAGGGGCCGGTTGGATTGGACTCTCTAAAGCCCCATGAAAACGATCTCTGAGGAGAGGGAAGGGGTGGAGAGGGAGGGTGACTGGCCCAAAGCCCAGCCAGCTCCCAGGCCTATGCCAGGAGCTCCCCCAGCTGTCCCCAACTCCCCACCCCTCCAGCATCTCCCTGACCCCAAACTGGGACGAGCAGCTCAACACGGAGGGGATTTTGCAGCGCTTTGGGTTTCTGCTGGTGTTTGCATCTGTGGGGTATCCACTCCTTTTGCTCTCTAGGGAAAAGCTCTGTCTGCTCTTGGGAGGAAAAAAATACAATTTCCCAACCCTTAGGCTAGAGGAGGTCTCTTTTTTTCCCCCCTGCCTATTTTCAGAGGGCAGCTGGGGAGCCACTTGCTGATGAAGGTAAAACAGAGACAGTTTTGCCACTTGCTGCTCTGCACTGCAGCAGAGCACGTGAGGAGCAATTGCTGCCCACACAGGCACTTGCATTATTTATTAGCATCAAGCTAAATATTCATTTTAAAAACCAAACTTCAGCCCCAGATTTTGGAAGCCACAAGCAATTAGTAAGGAGCAGAAACATTCAGGTTGATGTTCCCCCTTTCTTTTTATATCCCTTTTGGGCTTTTCTTTTTTAGCTTTGTCTTCTCTGTGTGGCCAGGGCGTAGGAAACAAGCTCAAATCCAGTTTCCCATCTGAATCCTGGTTTATTTTCCTGAGCAAATGTGAGCAAGGGCTTTGCATTACTGAGCAAACTCCTGGGAGGAGGCAGTTTTGCTGCTTTTCTGCACATACAAAAATGAGGTTTGTGGCAAGGTGTGTGTGGGGGCTATATGTGTTCTTCCAGAAGAATACAAGAAAACAACCCTTAGTTTAGACACCTTGACCCAGGAGCTGCCCCTACCAGCAACTGGAAAATGCTCCTCTTCCTGGGAAGCACCATGAGTTATCTATTTAACCCATCAGGAGTAAGAAATACCGGTGAAAAAGGAACCAATAAGAGAAATATAAGGGGAAAAAAAAAGGGGGAAACAAAAAGAAACAAAACCAGCATCATCTTTGCACAAGCAGAGTCTCGAGCACTGTAGGAGACTTATTTTACCTCTTTCTACCCCAAAGCAGAGCCACTAGCCAGCATTGTGTGGGCTGGAGTGGCCTCACCTCCCTCTCCTGGGACTCGAGGGGCTGAGGAAATAGAGGTGTAAACCCAACACTTTGGAAGCAAACAGGCAAAAAAAAAAAGCAGCTTCTCTTTTACCATTTTCCCTTCCAGTCCCTGTACTCAAGGATTTAGTGTTTCAATTGTCAGTGAGGAAAACATGAGCTACTTAAATCCTCCTTTTCCTCAAATAAACCCCCAACCCCAAATCCCTCCCAATTTACCCTCGAAGTCACTGCATCACTGAGACTTTTAAAGTCAGCTGGAGCATTTCTAACTGATCACAGGGTTTGTTTTATACATCTATATGTAAACATAAATCTATTCCTATCCCATGATGGTGCTGCCATGTAAAAGCCAGGCAGAAGGAAACCCATGGACTTTTAGGAGCAAGTGTTCCCTGCTAGCAGAGATGAGATTGAAACCCTGATGGCTCTGGGGATTTTTGACTGGTCTTGGGATTTTTTAGGTGGCCCTGACTGTCCCCAGGGGAGCAGCCAGACTGGGGCTTATGTATATCTCTCTTGGGAGGTTGTAACAAAACAAATAAAGAGAGGAGAATGCCCCATTTTGGGGCAAAAACTGAGGAGGGCTGCTGAATAATGTGGGGAAAGAGCTGCCAGAGCCCGTTTCCCCTCCACTGCCCGGGTTGAGTGTTTGAGGCCTTGGTGTGGGAGGAGGATGAGGCCTTTGCAAGTTTCCTGGGTTTTTTGTTGGAAACCAGGTGTGGACTTTGCAAACTGTGTGAGGTCTTTCAAAGCTTCTTGAGGTCTTTGCAAGTTTCTCAGAGGCTTTGCAAGTCTCTGGCATTCTTTGCCAGCTATGCAGGGTATTTGTAAACTTCTTGAGAGTCTTTGCAAGGCTCTGGAGAGCTTTGTGAAGCTGCTGCAGCTATACCAGCAGTGAGGAAAACACTGAATCCTTCTTGCAGAGGCTTTGGCAAAGCACTCACCCATTGCAGGGATTGCACTAAATGATCTTTCAAGGTCCCTTCCAACCCTTGAGATTCTGTGATTTGAAGAGGAAGGAGGTGGCTGAAACATCCTCTCAGTGCCTGTGTCCAGTGCTGGGGACAAATGCAAGGACCTGCCTGTTGCCACCTTAAAAGTGAAAACCTGGGTGACTCCTTCCACGAGCTGATGGATAACCCATGGTTTGTGCTGCAAGGATGACATTTTGTTCAGGAGGCAAAAGTGTGATTTGCTCTGCACTATCAAGTGAGAGATCAGCCACGGTAAATCATCACAGGACATATATAGAGAGACATATAAATACACACACGTAGATGTCTGGAGGCTCGTGGTTTCATGGCTAATAGTCAATCTGGTCAGAGGAGTTCTCTGTTGTTCTCTTTAAAAGTCAGATCTGCTAGATTAGGAGCTGTTCTGCATAAACTTCCCCTCCACTGATGGATCTCTGCCTGCCCTAATTTCCAGGACCTGGGAACAGATCCCAGTGCTGGAGCTTTCAAACAACCCCTGTGAGCTGGTTCCTGAGGGTTTTCACGTGCTCATCTCCCAGCATCTCCCCATGGAGGACTGAGCCGGTGAGTGCGAGGGGGCTTTAAGTTCTGTGGGTGCTCAGTGAGGAGTTTTGGGGTGGTTTTGTGGCTCTTTTCCTGCAGGCACGTGCCTTATTGCAAAGAGTAGGAGGGCAATGTTCTCCCTACGGAGTCCTTTCGAGCTGACCTTTCACGTTTAGGAGGTGCAAACAGGTGCCTATCCCAATCGAGCCATGAGGTGCTGCCCATTCCTGCCTGTTCCTGCCCTCGCTGGCTTTATTTTGGAAGAGGCAGGCAGCTTCCAGGAGTTGAAACCAACCCACTGGCAAGGATGAAGGAGCTTGGGCAAAGCTAAGCCCACCCATGGCTTTATTACTGTCCCTGGGAGAGGCATCCAGCACGCCTCAGCGAGGGAGATATTTACAGGGCAGAAAATTTAGTGCAAAGCTGGGGGAGAGAGTGGGCAGAGTGAGCAGGGGTTTGTGCACAGCTGCAGCCCCAGGGGATAAAGCAGTTCTGTGGGGTGATTTGCTCTTGGATTGTCCGGGTATGAAGTCTCCCAGAGGGCAGATACTTTAATTCTGAAGGGAGAAGAAAGGATGGGAAAGGTGTTTGCAAAGCCAGTTCTGACGAGTCTTGGCCATGGAGGTTTATAAACCTCTCTTGAGTTTTACTGTCTTTAAAAGGACTATTTACTGGTCCAAACCAGCCTCCTGCTCTTCTTCCCTGGCTTCCAAGTGGGATGGGGAATGCAGGTTCCTAGGAGGGGACTTGGTGCCTGCCTGGGATGTTCCTGCCCTGCTGTTACAGCTATGTGCCTAAAGAAAATGAACCCTGATGCAAACCCAAGCGGGACTTGATAACTGGTTCGATGCCTTGCTCTCTTACAACTAATTAGACTGACATGGCTCTTAAAAATTCCTGCCTGCAATTACACATGCAGAGTAATAAATAAGGTGTAATTATCAGCTTGGGGAGATTATCAAACTTTCCTTGACAGAGTGGTGGTGCAGGATGGATGAGAAGAAACACCCTGAGGGGGTCTGGGCTATTAGTGGGGTTCCTGGGGGAGCACTTGGAGGGTTGGGTCTTGCTTCGTCATGGCTAGAAAGTGGAAGAAATTGGAGAAAAAGATGAAATGAGCTCCAAAACCCTAAGGCTGACCAAGCTCACTCAGTCTGGAGAGGTGGGATCTCATCCGTTGCATACCAGGGATCTTAATAACAGCTTCTCAGGACAAGGTATTATTAGGAATAAACACTCAGCTCTGAATGGGACAGATGACTAAAAATCATCATTCTCCCTGTGCACGGGCATGTCAGTGCTAATAGCAGCTAATAGGTGGAGGAGGAAGAAGAGGTGAGTGTAGGTACCACCCAACAAAGACGAGGTAGTTTGGGTTTGGGTGAGCATCTGCAGTGACCGTGGCGGTTCAAAATGTGCCGTGACTAAACTTGATGGAAGAAAAACCCTCCCAAACTGAAGATGAGGTTTCACCACTGTGTCTCCATCCTTTCTGGATGGGTGTGATCCCAGGTGGATTTGGAGAAGCACATGCTCCCAAATCCTCTGCTGAAGCCCTTATGCTTGTTGGGAGCTGGGAAACCACCACTATCCTCCACCTCCCTCCAGATTACAGACCATACCAGCCTGACCCTGTGGGGATTAAGGTGTGTTCCCTGTCCGGTACAGGGCTCAAACCAGCTCAGCAGGATAGGATGCTAAAATCACAGCAGGCAGCAAGCTCAGCACCGTGCCCAGTCCAAACCAGTGTGACCAGCAGCCACGAGTAGGATATCCACCTTGCAGCTCCCTTCAGCAGAGATGCTGCCGTGGCCAGACTCTTCCTTGGAGGATGCAGCAAGCTCCTTGCCCCCCTGTGACGTGTCTTCTTTACCCCAGCTAGAAGGGTTTTAGGGGTGTGGGAGGGCTGGGGAACCAACAAAATTCATAAGGCTGTGAGCATCAGGAGTTTGGCTCTTGCTGAGTTTCGAGAAACGGGATTTTATCTAAAATCTGCAGCAAGGCGAGGTGCAGGAGTGCCTGGAAACGCCGCTAGCGTTCCCCATGTGAGCATCCTGGCCACCCTGGCAGGCTCCCACGATCTTATTAAAGCTGTGCTCCTGTACGAGACACAGCGCTGCTGGCTTTTTTTTTCTGCTGCAATTAGAAGTCGGAAGGAGGCCTTTAATGTAGACTGGCTGGGAGATGTTTAAAGCTGCTGGTTTGATGTTGCAGGGGAAGGTGAGCGTGGATCGCTGCTCCTGGGGCTGAGGACGTGCAGCTCTCTGCAACAGTGGGGACTGTTCCTTCCTGAGCTTGCTTGGAACTTTGTAGATTGCAAAAGGGTCCTGCCCTTCGCAAAGCCAGATGTCTGCTGGCTCCAGCTCTCTCCTGCCTATTGCATCGTGATCACATCACTCTACATCCCCCTTGCTATGATCTTGTGACAACGGGGCTGTTGGTGCTCCCTCCATCCCCTATACTGCCTTTCTCCTCCCTCTTAGCCACCACCTCCATCCCCAAGCATGGCAGGGACCTCCTGCCTGGCTTCAGCAGGACTAATCTCACTCAGTTTCCCTCTTTGCAGGCAGGTGAAGCTCCCTGGGATGGCCCAGAGAGAGATACCTTTCAGCGACGGGGATGTTTCCCATGGAAGCTTCACCTGCCGTAAAACAAACCCAATTCCCCTGAAACGCAAAGTCCAAGCGAAACATCGAGAACTTTTAATTTCCACCGAAAGCCTCTTGTTGTTTTGTTGTTTGTTTGTTTGTTTTTCCCCTTCCCTGCCTGCCAAATAACCAGTTTTCCCTGCACTCGTTTCTGCCTGTCGCGCTCCTCGGGAGTTGTTATGATGGGAAAGACTGACCTGAACAAACATTTCGTGAGGCTTTATTCAGGTATTGCCCTAATGGGGTAGCTGAGGCCGTGAGTTGCCTGGGGAGAGGCCAGATGGAAAATTTGGGTTGTTTTAAAGAAAATGCTTTATTTTAATGATACCATGTATTGTAATAACAACGTTGCACGGCAGGAGTTGAAATGTTTAATGCATTAAGCTTTGGAGTCCTTCTATGGGCTGTAAGGCAATAAAAAGGTGAGAATAAGTCCCGAAAGAGGAAAGAGTTTGCTGCTGAGCATCCCAGGGCAGGGCTGGGTATCACCCTATCCCTGTCCCTGTCCCTCCCGGGGGGGGCTGCCTTATCACCTCCATCTCCCTAAGGGAGTGGGGGTGGCAGCTTGCTGGGTGGTGGAGGTGGAGACATCAGGGTCCCTTGGCTCAACCCAGTCATCGAGGGAAGGAGGAGTTAAATCCCCATGCCTTTTAATCCAGTTGTGCTGGTTTACCTACCAAACCAGGCAGCAGCTTCCTTCGCGTGCGGCTGCAGTCCCCGGCACATCATGCCCCAACGTCACGTCGTGCAGATGTCCACCAGCCACGCCACCTACGGCGTCTGCGTGTTGGGTACCGAGGTCTTCCTCGATACACGCCGGTAAGGCTTTGGGATTGGGGTATCCTCATTGTTTTCTGTAAGGTTGATGGGTTTTTGAGAGGGGAACCCAATGGTGGTTTTTGCTCTTTGCTGGTGTGCTAGGCGGGGGAAAGCAGAGCTCATTTGGAGCCCACGTCATGAGTTCATCCAAGGATTTGGCAAGCTCGTTCAGTGCACAGGGGACATGTCCTCCTTGGTCTGGTTTAGAGGACCATGTCCCATGGGGAGCTGCACCCAAAGGAGGGATGTTGGCTAAATGTGAGGCGTCGAAGCATAGCCGAGCCGTGACGATCTGCAGGCAAAGCCCATGCACACCCCAGCAAAGTGGGATCTATTTCTGGCTGTGAAAACATTAGGCAAGAACAATTCAAGACTAACAACTTGTCCAGAGCTCAAATGAGGGAAAGAATGAAATATGTGGCTCAAGCAGAAAAAAGAATCCACCATTGGGTCTGCATGAGTGATTTCACAGAGGGAGATATAACCAGCATTAAATATGGGGGTTGCTTTATTAGCCAGATACCAAGCTGTACTTACCCTGCTGTTACATTATCATTATTTAATAGATCACATTTCTAATGACAGAGATTACAGGGCAAGCCAGTTGTCATCACATCCGGGGCAATTATTGGGGTTGTGTGTTGGAGCTGGGCCAGGTGATGCCATTGTCCCCTCAAAGGGCTTTGGATTGAAATGTAGCCACCCTGAAAGAGTATTAGTTTTCCACCCATCCACATGGGAATATATCAAACCTATTATTTCCATTCATTTTTGCCATGGGTTTGGACTCAAAACAAGCTCAATCCCATTTAAACATAGAGCCTGAGCTCCAAAATGGGCTGATTTGGTCCTCAGGAGCAAAATCTGAGCTTTGATTTTAAAAAGCAAATAGTGGATGTTCTTTCAATTAAAAACCAAAGGGGATCATTTTGTGCCAGGAGAGCACTGAGAGCCGGGGGAACTCTGTGTTGGATGCATCAAACTTTGTGTTTAGGGTTGATTTAGGGCAGAAAATGGAGCACAGTGGGAATCTGGTGGTGATGCTGAGCTGTGAGGGCTGTAAAATCCAGGCAAATACGCTCAAATTTGAGGAGTCACATCTTGCAACAGCATACAGGTGGATTTACGATGTTGCATGCCATTAAATACAAGGGATGACAAGTGAGATGACACTTTAATCTCACCTTACAAGCCGCTGCAGGCACTAGAGATGCCATGCCAAGAGCAGCACCAGGAACAAACCACTTGGTGTGTTTGCTTATTCTCCCTGTTAAAATGTATCACCCTGTTCCTTTTGGGATGTGTGTGCATGGCAGGGGAGGCTGTCTCCCGATGGCAGACAGGTCGGAGCACTCGTGCTCCTGGGATGGAAGTGCTGGGGCTGTAATGAGCAGGTAGGCAGCACTTCAAAGGTGAAGGATGTCATGCAGGTGGGGTGAGGGTTCTCTGTGCTCCACTCCAGTTTGGGCATCTCTCAGGTCAGGGTCTGGTCCTGTGATAACCATCTCCCTAAATGGTTGATGTCGATAATTGTCCTGACTCTTTGTCAGGGTTTTGTCCCGGGATGCTGAAATTTTGGGGGCTTTCTTGCTTGTTGTGGGGGGAGGTTAGATGCCCAGACTTTGGTGATTCACAATCTAGGCTTAACCACGGATGGATGTGCTGAAACTTCAGTGGGAGCTCTGCTTGCTCAACACCACCACAGAGATAATACATATAAAATTCAGAAGACGCATGTCATCACCCAAAGATGGTTTCTGAGTCCTTTCCACCCAGCTAAGGCCGGATTTTAATTTCAGGTTTGAGTATTTGACTCCACAGAGGAGAACAGGAGGCACAGCTTGGTCTATAACCCAATGCTGCTCTCTGTTTCAGATCTACCCCCAAAGATGCCACGTCATTTGATGTGCATGCCACCTCTGCAGTTACGGTCCACATCATCCACAGCCCTATGACAAAACCCATGATTAACTCCAGATGGCCCCTGGATCCTGATATAGAGGTTGTAGTGACCATTGATGTCACCAGCAGGACTGTCAATGACAATAAGGTTAGTTACTTCTTCTGTACCCAAACTGGGAAGAATAAGTCAAACTTACTAGGAAAGGAGGATTGTGCTTGAGCATTTCTATGTAGTCCTATCACCAGACTCAAAATGTTCCATTTAAACATAAAGAGAAACTATTTGACTGTTGAGGTGAGGGAGCCCTGGCCCAGGCTGCCCAGGGAAGGTGTGGAAGCTCCTTCTCTGGAGGTCTTGAAAATCCACCTGGACACGTTCCTATGTGACCTGATCTAGGTAAGACCTGCTTTAGCAGGGGGGTTGGACCTCTAAAGATCCCTTCCAACCCCTACCATTCTGTGATTCTATGTTTTCCACAGAGAAAAAAAATCCAAATTTAAATGATTTGTGTAATTTTTGTGGACAAAAATGAAACTAAGAAGGGGAAGGAAATCACATTTGGTGCCCTAAATACGAGACAGCTGTGGTTGCAAAAGCTGGCATCAGAAACTCCTTGCTGGGCAGCAAAAATGCTGCCACTTTGGCTTTTTGTCACGCCTGTTTTTGTGCTGAAGCAGGTGGAAAGGTTTTAGCAGAACTATGGTTAATGGAGCATGGCCTGGATGAACCCTCCAAGGGTTTGTTGTATAGTGCTGATTGGTCAACCCAATGAGTGGAAACGCAGCACGATGGGACATGGGACTTGGGTCGTGATCTTGGTGGTGTCTTTGCAGGTGAAGATTTCATACTATGGAAGGGAAGATGATGAGCTTTCAGTGGCTTGGTTGTATCTCACCTGTGTAGGTAGGTATTGCAGCAACACTCCTTCAAACCCGGCCAACCCTTTATGATGCCAAGATCTAGTTGGATTCACGGGATGGGAGTTAAGTGGGGGGCGCGGGCTGCCCATCTGTGACGTGCAATGAAGGTTTGGGTGTTGACTGATGCTGACAAGCAAGAGGGAAATAATTAAAATGTTATTATGCTGCCTTATATGGTGCAAAAAAGACACAGGCTGGGCTGTGTCCCCACCCATCGTACATGCCAAGCATCCTCCTCCGCTTGCCAAGACCATTGCGTTGGCGGAAGAGGATCCAGAGGAGACCATCTCACCCAACTTTGGCCAGCATCCCGCTTCTTCAACCTCCACTGGAGTTAGTGGAGAGGAATAGGCACCAAAGTGTAGTTGTCTGACCTATTTTAGGAGTTTAGGATAAGATGAATCATTCCCTTCAAATGCCTGTTTTCCTCTGCTGACTACAAAGGGAGTCTAGACAACCAGTCTGGATGCAGAGCCTTCCACTTGGATGGATTAATTACCCTAAATTTGGGATTTTCTAAAGCCTTCACATGACAGTCAGATCTGTGACCTTAAGTCATGCATATGCCTCCCAAAATTGCACCTGAAGAGGCTGATAGTTTCCCACGTCCCATGTGACTGAAGGGCTCCATCTGGGGCCATCGCTATCCACAGGGCTTTTGCCTTACAAATGCTTTTTGCTTGCTTAGATTTAAAGTGCCATTTCCAGCTTCTCCATGTCCTCTCTGCATCCAGAAGGACAATCTCTGCTTCAGTGCCTGTATATTCCACAGGCTGTGTATTCCATTTGGAGGAGTTTCTGTATTGTGACCTGATCTAGTTGGGACCTGCTTCTGAGCGGGGGAGGATTGGACTAGATGATCTCTAAAGGTCCCTTCCAACCCCTACCATTCTGTGATTCTGTGATTCTATGGTTAAGGAAGGCTTAATATAAGTGAATTTATATAAAGATATAAGTGGAGTTTAGATGCTTTATTACAGCAGAGATCTGAGCCAAGAAGAGCTCTGAAAGTCCTTCTGGAAGGTCACATCAAGCCTAGCGTCCACTCACCCATGAAGAAAACAGTTTCGTGTTTCCACCATGTTTCAGCTTTGTGAAAAACGTCACAGTCAATATAAAGTTGGTGAAAACATAAAAATATACCATGGAATGAGTACATTCCTGTTAGGGGAACAAAGACAGAAGATAGCTGGAGACCAAAGAAGGGGAAGCCATAAAAAAGCCATCAGATTGGCATTTCTATCAGCGTGTGGTTGGAGACATTGTGTCTGGAGCAGCTTTGGAGCGTGAAGGTGGAGTTGGTATTGAGTGACTCATGCTGGGGACAAGCCCCATATGCCACCAAGAGCTCCTTCCCCTGCCAAGTGGCATCTTCTTCTCTTTTGATCTTTCAGATATATCCCTGGATGTGGACTTGAGCCGTAATGGCAGAGTGAAGAGCAAGGGGAAGGACAAGGTAAAGAGAAGCTTTGCCATAGGCAACGCACGGAGGGTCAACGCAGGGTGCAACTGTTTGCAGTCTCTTCCCTGTGAAAACCTCCTGAAAGGAGTGGGACTTGAGTGGTTTCACTGATGTTGGAGTTAGAGAAAATCACCTGGTGAATTCTCAACCTACTAACAGAGGAGGAAAATACTTTGTTTTCTTATTCCATGCCAAAATCTCCTGCCTCTCCAGCCCAGCTCCAAGGATCATATGGGAGAATATACTCTGCTTTCTTTTCTTTCTTTTTTTTCTTTCCCATTTTGGACTTCAAATGTGCCACTAAATGAGTCAGCTCCAAGTTTTGCTGCAAACAGCAAGAGATTTTGGCAACAATTCTGCATATGCCCCAGCCCTTACACCTGGGTTATCAGCTGCAGCCCAATAGGCTGCGTGAGTTGTACACTGAGATGAGATGCATTCCTAGAAATGGTGTAGTGTTGTCCAGATGAGGCCAGACAGATATTTTCTGGCTTCTTTGAAGACTGGATATGTTTGAAATAGTCTTTGCTGAGCCTGCTAGAAGCTGAGATTAGGAAATTTAGTGGCTTGAAAGCGCCACTGCTGTTTCCTCACCAGCCTTGACTTCATGTTATGGGTTATCCTCCAAGTGTGGCCGTGGCAGTGGTGTTTTCCCCAGTCTAGGAGGAGGTTGGGATGGGAGAAATCTTTCTCCCATCCCCTTTGGGTGCTTTTCCTCCAGGCCAAGTGGACATGGGGTCCGGATGGGCAAGGTGCTGTGCTGCTGGTCAACTGTGATCGGGACAGCCCTGGTGCTTGGCAGACAGACAGCACTCAGGTGGACATACGAACCACTGCAGGTAAGGGGTCATCTGCAGCATGAGGAGACCCAAAAGATCCCACCAAGGTGTTTCCCATATAAAACACCTCCAGTCCCTCTTTCCATGTCCCTTGTATCCATCTTTTCCCTCTGTAGACCTTCAGGACATGTCTGTCATGCTGCTGCGGACTCAAGGGCCCAGTGCTATCTTTGATGACTACCAGGTGGTCCTGCACGTCCCTGAGTCAGATGCAGATAAAGTGCGAGTTTTCCATGCTATCTGTGAGTAGTTCTCCCTTCCTGCCTTCCTTTCTTCCATGGGTGACCCCCCCAAGTTGGATGAAGCCTAATTTTTCTTGTTCACCTGGCTAAAGGCTGGGCACTTCCAGTTGCTGGAAATGCTTGTTTATCCCCAAAGCTCCTCTGCAGTTGTAGAAGGTAGGTTATATAGGAAAAAAAAGAAAAAAAGAACAAAAAAAAAAGGTTTTTCTCAGCAGGGTAGCTGAAATTTGGACATTCCCATGAGGTGGATAACTCCCACGTGGCTCCGGGCACCTTTTTGGCATGGGCAATGACCCAGCCACCAAAGCAGCCCATCTTGTTGGGCAGCACCTTTTGCCTTTGAACACCCCAGCAGCTGGATCTCCAGCAGCTCCCTGCTGTAAATCAGGTCAGGGAACTCAAGTATATCATTAGATTCTTAACTCCAGCCACACACCTTGAAAGGGTTGGACCTGAGGGTATGGAGTCCTCATTGTAAGAGGAAGATCGTGTTCCCCAGAGAAGAGGAGGCTCCTCTGCAAACCGTGCTGGCATCAGCCACCTCCTCACTGGTGCCTCCTTCCAGCCCAGTGGACAGGTTGGTCATCTCATCTGGGGTTGTGTTTCTCCAGGGAGTGACTCACACCTCCAATACAAACCTGTGTTGGGGCCAGACAAGCTCTCCTACGTGCTGGACCATGTTGGCAGTGGAGAAAACACCTTCTACGTCGAAGGATTGGCTTTCCCTGATGTGGGCTTCTCTGGGTTGATTTCCTTCAGTGTCAGCTTGCTGGAGATCCACCATAAGGTATGTGGGGTTTACCCCTCATCCCATGGAAAGTCTCCCAATGGGGTGGGTTCTGATCACCACTCCCCACTGTTTCCATCCCTCACAGTATTCGCTGGGCACCCCGATTTTCACGGACACGGTGGTTTTCCGCGTGGCGCCCTGGATAATGACACCCAACACCCAGCAGCCTTTAGAAGTCTTTGTCTGCAGGTAGGAAGGATTTCACCCCATCCCTCTCCTGCCTTGGAGGACTCTCCAAGGAGGATTTTTTTGACCCTGTGTAGCAGCTGTAGGATAAGCCAGGCTATACGCAATATTTGGGCAGGGAGCCTGCTAGCTCTGCTGCACTCATTGAAACTCCAAACCACAAAGAGAAAGGCTGGAGGGTCAAATCTCATGCAGGACTGTTACCCAGCACTTTTAAGAAGCAGGAATGGTCTGCACAGTTGAGTTGTGGGGCGTCTATTGTGATCCTGTCTTGCAGCCTTTGCTTCTTCCTTTCTCTCCAGCATCCAGTGGGGCTCAGACTCCAATGAAGTCTTTCTGGAAGGGCTCCGGCTCCTGCTGAAGAAAGCCAATTGCAAGCTGACCATCTGCTCTGAGGTGGAAACCCGCAGTGATCGCTGGATCCAGGTCAGCAATCACAGTGCTTATAGTAATATGCTGCTCTCCTGGTCCGTTACAAGCAGCTAGGGTATGTACTGTGTCACCCCCATTGCTGACACCCCTGGGAGGAACTCAGTAGCCTGGGGAAGCACTTGAGATGCTAAGAGGTGAAGAAGGCAACTGTAAACCAAAGCACAGGGAAATGCTGCTGATGGTGGCAACCAGCACAGTGAGGGCTGTTGATCAGGTAGACCCCATGAGAGATAGCAAGAGAAAACCTGTGGGTCATTACAAGAGGAACCCCACTGCAACAGGCACCCTGTGAGTCTTTACAAGAGGCTCTCCACTGCAAGAGACATTGTAAGAGGAATTCCATTACAAGAGGGATTCCATTACAAGAGAGATCTTGTGGGGCATTGCAAATGGGTCCCACTGCAAGAGGGGCCCCATAGAACATGACAAGAAGGGCCCTATTGCAAGAAGCAGCTCACAGTGTGTTGCCAGGAGGACATGGTGTGCACTGGCTGGATGTGCTGTGGGCTCCCCACAGCAAGCCCAAGACCTGCCATTCCTGCCCCACTTCCCTGCCTGTGGTGGCAACATGTTGCTGCCCTGGGGGTGACCCGTGCCAGGTACTGTGGTGCCAAGTGGTGTGTCACCCCCCTGGGAGAACAAGGCAGTTGCCTTCCTTGGGGTTAAGGGCAACAGCCAGGCTTTGCCAATTTTGCCTCATTTCCTGCTCCACCCTCACCACACACCTCGCCAAGATAGCTATCACCCTGCCAAGAGCCTTCCTTTTTTCCTCCTCCTCTTTCTTCCCACAACAGGATGAACTGGAGTTTGGCTACGTGGAAGCACCACACAAGACCTTCCCTGTCGTCTTTGACTCACCCAGGAACAGAGGCTTGAAGGATTTTGCTTTTAAAAAGATCCTGGTGCGTTGGTTGCATCACAACCCCCCCCCCCCTCCTTTCTCACCACCCATTTGTCCTGTTAAGAGTGTGTAGCTGGGGGAAGTCATGAGGTTCAGAAAGGACCCTCTTGCTTTCTAAACTCCTCAGAGAGAAGTCTTGATGAGCCTGGATCTTGGTCCCAGACTTGGTCAGGGGTTTTGTGTCTAAAGGTTTATATGTGTAGCCACTTGTAGAGTCAAAGTCTGCCTGATTCAGAGCCCTCTTATTGACCTTCACTGCAAGATTGAAAGATGAGGTAATTTATTAAGGCAACAGATTCAGAATTGCCATTGATAAATACTGCAAAAAATGAGCTGGAGGTGATGGTTCAGCTCTTCAGTTAACAACATATTCCTGGGTAACATCTGACACAGTCAGAGGCACAAATCTTAAAGTGAAGGGTTTCTAAGTGGGTCCTCAAAATGGGGCTTTCTAAGTGCCAGATTTATACACTTGGTGAGATGGGGCTAAGTCAGCATTGTGTCTCAGTTAGCTCTTAACAAGGCTTGAAAGAGGTTGAGGGGGAGGTGAGGCCAACATTTGGCACATAGACACAGTTGCTTTACTGAAACACCTTCAGGCTGTGAGGCCTCTGTCTCACCCTAGACATCCTCAGTTGAGAGGTGAGTTCCAGGCTTTATCTGAACATTAGACCATGAGCTGTTACTTCTGCCCTTATTCAACTCCCATCAACTCAAGGCCAGTGCAAGACCAGCACATTGATTAACTCACATTCTTCCTCAAGTCAAGCCCCACCTCCCAGCATTCTGCTGACTCAAGCCTGGTTGTTTTCCACATCCATCACTGCCCCTTTCTTGCCCAGGGCCCTGATTTTGGCTACGTGACCCGTGAGCCCCCTGGGAAAGTCATCTGCAGCCTCGACTCCTTTGGCAACCTGGATGTCAGCCCACCAGTGACAGTGAGAGGGAAGGAGTATCCTCTGGGCCGGATCCTGATCGGCAGCCCCCTGCCATGGTGAGATCCCTCCCCCTGGGATGTGTGCAAGCATCAAAACCCCTTGCATAACAGAGTCACACCATCTGGAGTGGAAATTTGGGGCTGGTCCCCATCACAATGAGAATTTAGGGACAGTTCCCATCAAATTAATGTGCAAACTGCATCATCATTCTTTCATCCCTTACAGGAATCCTGCCACTGCTCTGATTTTTTTGCAACCCCTTCCCAAACCTCTGGTGCTTTTGCTCCAGACCAACAATGTCATAAGCATCCAGGCTATTATTTTTTCCCCCTGCTTCCTATTAAAAGGAAAACCAGCAAAGGGTGAAATCCTGAATAACTGGAAATTGTTTTGCTCTGGGCAGGCAGTGCTTGGCAGCCCTGGGGGAACAACAGCGCCCTGCAGAATCCTCCACAAAGGAAGTTATTTTCCCCGAGAAACAACAACGGGGACAAAGATGGATGGGCTTGGAGCGGGATAACAAATGGGATGCTCCAACCCCAACCCTGCTGCAAGCTGAGGGGCTCACTTCGGTTACAGCAGCAGGCATTTTCCCAGCCTTTCTAGGACCATAATTAGCCCTTATTACCACAAGCTTAATTAATGTTTTCCCAGCCTGCTGCTGTGTCTGTCTAAGAAAACCTCACCCCCATGCCAAGTGCCTCGTAAAGGAGTGATTTAAGATTCACAAGGATGGGGGAAAAGAAACCCCAAAGTGCTCAAACAGGCAGGGGATGGGATCCACAGTAGGTGTGTGTGATAGGTATTAATATATAGAATCACAGAATGGTAGGGGTTGGAAGGAACCTTTAGAGATCATCGAGTCCAACCCCTCTGCAGAAGCAGGTTCACCTAGATCAGATCACACAGGAACGTGTCCATATCATATTGATTAATCTATAGAATAGCTATATTAATGGGAGCAATGGATGTTAATATAGATATATTAACGTGATGTCTCTATAACAGGTATGAACATAGATACGTTACTAGTATATCTATAAAATATTCATCTAGATATATCTATATTGAGAGATAGGTATTACTATATTACTATATTATATAGGCATATCATATACCTGTGTTTACAGGTATATTTACATATATACATGATATTTACAGATCATTTATGTTACCGTATAATGTAGGTATAATAGATAATAGAGGTATTAAGGTACAATACAAATATTTCAAATAGAGCTATTGATACGAATCATATAGAGATATTTGCATATATGATAGAAGATATATGTTATTCTAGCTTAAATATTATATCTAGTATCTTCTTCTAGAAGGTGAAATTATTACATAGGAGATGGATTACTCAGGCTATTCCCTGCCTCTTCCTGGCGTTTCCCATAAAGCAGGGTGTGCAGGTGTGCCTTTTCCCCTTGACATCATGTTTGGGAGGAGGCTTGGGGGTAAATCTTGATGAGTGGCATGATGACCACTGGCTTTCTCCTCCTCCTGCCTCTTCCCCCCAGGGCCTCTGGCCGGCGGATGTCCAAGGCTGTCAGGGATTTCCTTTACGCCCAGAAGGTGCAGGCGCCGGTGGAGGTGTACTCGGAGTGGCTGACTGTGGGCCACGTGGATGAATTCCTCACCTTCGTCCCCGCTTATGATAGGAAGGTACAAGCCCTGGAGCCATCCCTGGCTCCTGCATGGGACAACTGCAAACATGACAGCAAAAAAGCCCTTTTGGCAGTCGCTTGTCCTCCCTGGGGATGCTGGGCGATGTGACTTCTTTTGGGTTGGCTGTCCCTGGGTGGCATCCTGCTGCCTGGGGCTGGCTTTGGGGTCAGCGTACTGTCTCTCAGCAGGGTGTTGGCTTAAAATATCCCACTGGCAGCAAAGCTTGACCCCTGGGCTCTCTCCCACAGGGTTTCCGTCTCCTCTTGGCATGCCCCAGTGCCTGCTACACGCTCTTTAAGGAGAAGCAGAGGCAGGGCCACGGTGAAGCCACGCTGGTCGTTGGTAAGAGATGGGTCAAGGGCATCCCTGCAGCTCACCAGCATCCCTTACTGCTGTCCCTTACTGCTCTGCTTCCCTCCCCACACAGGGATGAAAGGCAGCGACAGGAGAAGCATCGATGACATCCTGGCAGACGAGTCGTTGAAGAATGACAACAAGCATGTGCAGGTGGGTCTTTTCAAGCTGTGAATTTGCTCTCCTCATATACATGCTGCTGCCAGGTGATTTCTGGGTGTGGGGAGCATTTTTTGAGATCCTGGGGAATAGCAAGAAGTTGCAGGGTGAGGTGCACTGTGCAGTGTGAAAGCAAATGGACAAGAAGAGCAGCTATTATGGAACCAGGCACCCTTGGAGGGCTGGGAGGTGACTGCAGGGATGTCAAAACCAAAGCAAAGAAGTTGCTCCTATTGGGGCTGGGTTCAAGAGGTTGTTCAGAGGGATGCAGAGGAGTGGGTGAGGAACCTGGCAAGAAGTGACAGGGCACACAGGGGTCCATGCTTGGGATTTGGAGGGAGTTTGGATGGCCAGGGGTGGTAATTCCAGGTCTCCTCTCACCACAGCGCTGCATTGACTGGAACCGTGACCTCTTGAAGCAGGAGCTGGGCCTGAGCGAGCAGGATATCATCGACATCCCCCAGCTCTTCATCCTGAAGGGCTCCCGAGCTGATGCCCTCTTCCCAGACATGGTGAGACCCCCTGTGGCACCTCCCTCCCCTCCAACCCCCTTCTTTTTTCCCATCCCCACTTGCTGCAAACACACCTTTTGGGTGGGAAAACACTGTTATTTTTGATCTGGCTGCAGGTGAACATGCTGGTGCTGGGCAGACACTTGGGCATCCCTAAACCCTTTGGACCAGTGGTGGGTGGGCAGTGCTGCCTGGAGCAGCGGGTACGGGCGCTGCTGGAGCCCCTCGGCCTCACCTGCACCTTCATCGACGACTACTTCTCCTACCACGTCCTCTCTGGTGACGTCCACTGCGGCACCAACGTCCGCCGCAAGCCCTTCGCCTTCAAGTGGTGGCACATGGTGCCTTGAAACACCCAGGGATGGGCAACCAGAGGATGAAGCTGCATTGGCATGCATCAAAATGAAGGGTTTTGCCAATAAAGCTGCGTTAATACTCAGGGTGCAGCTCTTTCCCCCTCTCTTGTCCTTTCTTCCACGGCCCTTGGGATGAAAATGTCATTTGAAACTGGTTTTAAGCATGTAGGTTTATGAGATGGGGACAACACAGGCCATCTTGGGATGCACATAAATCAGCAGGGAAGGAGGTTGCTTTAGGGGTCTCTGAGACCCCTTACCCCAGGTTTGTACTTAGCAACCCCCACTAAATTCCCTATATCAGCCAAAACCCCACCTCCTGCTGAAGAGATTGGCTCTGCGCCCCGACGTGGCGTAGAGTCAGAGCCCTCTCCTTCCATAAATCATCTCACACCTTCCCCAGTGACAAAACAATTCACTTTGCAGCCGCCCAGGCTTCTCCTTCTCTCCCTCTTTTCACAGCAACCAGAGCGTGGCATTTCCCTGTGCCAGGCTGCCACCCGGGCCCAGCTGCAGTGACTGACACCAGGAACTGAAACCGATCCCCTGTCCTGGGTATCGCTCAGCCTTCTGCCACCTTCAGAGCCATTGTGGGGCTAAACCTACTTTTTGAGAGGAGAGATAATTTGCTTTTTTTTAACAATACTTTGTGTAAAATTGTATCCAGCATTTGCTGGAGGATTGAGGTGGGGTGGAAGAGATGCTCCCAACAAGGGTTGTGCATCCTGCTTGGCACCCCTCGCTTTTCCTTTTTCAACCCAAAAAGATGATTTCTAACACCAGAATCACCCCCTCTTGTTTTTTCTTTCCCCTGCAATTACAGCTCTACTGAATTTCCCCAGCCCTGAGGAGAGATATTAAATTCCAGTGAGGCCTGACCCCGCAGGGAGTTGGTGGGGGGACAGCTGCAGCCACAAAGGGCTCTCCCACGCCGAGGCGAGGGTTTAATTAAAACAAAGACAATTAAAGCCGTGACAAGGGTCTGCTGTCCCCACTGCAGGTGACATACCAACCCCTCAGCCCATGCAGCACACAGCTCACACCTTCAACCCCACCCCCCTCCCCAAAAAGAAGGATTCAAGCCAATCTTTCCAGCTGGAGAAACAAAACCCCTCTGAGCCTGGCGCTGGCACGTTCCCAGCTCGGCTCTAGTGTCACACTGAATATTTTACAGCGTGGGTTTAAGGGTGACTGGTCACAAGGGAATAAAACCCCAACCAACCAACCAACCCCTGAGCTTTTTATAAAGAAAAACCCACCCTCCCTTCGTGGGTGTCTTGGGGTGCTTTTCCCCCTACACTGATTCATGCTCCATCACCGGGAAGCACGACCCGGGCACAGCACACACCCAGCCCAGAGGCTGAGCGCCCGGAGGTGGGGTTAAACTGGGCTTTGCTTAATCCCCTCCCAGTAGTCAGGCTTTATAAATCCCCTCGTGGCACCCATCCCAGCACCTAAGGGTGCCCCGTGGGCCTGCCGGCATGGCCCAGCAGCGCCGTGTCCAGCTTTCCACCCAGCGTCCCACCAGCACCGTCTGTGTGCTGGGCACCGAGATCTCCCTCGATGTCTGTGGGTAAGCGGCCAGGATGCTGCAGGGGAGGAGTTGGGGTGGGGGGGGAGGTGGGGGAAGAGAAATAAAAATCTCCTCTTGGTGGTTTTTTTAGGGTTTTATCCCATTTCTCAAGCAGATAAAACCAGCTTGGGATGAGGTGGGGCCGATGTGGCTGCTTGGGGTGAGGATGCCAAGCCCCAGGAGGAAGGGGATGCTCCAAATAGCCACACAGAGACCCCTCTAAGGAGAGGTTTGGCAGGTTTTGGTGTGGTTTTGAGTGTTTTGAGGAGCTATAAGTGATACCTGAGGCTGTTCTTGGTCCCAGCCAGGGGCTGCCACATCCTCCTGCGAAATGGAAATATTTCCCTCTTTCAGGAGGAATGTGGAGAGTGAAACCACTGAGGCGTCACCTCTCTGGTGTTTTCAGCTGCTTTGTTGGCCCCAGCCCAAACTCAAGTGCTTTTCAGCAGCAGGTTTTGCTTTTTATTTCCTTAAAGCCTGGCTCAAGCAGCAGCTGGGGGGGGTTATTTTCCCCAGTGCATCCAAACCCACCGCAGCATCGCTTCCTACAGCATCCCATCCTCTATAGCTGGCCCCGGGGTGGGTTTTTCCCCTCTGCCCTGGGGAGAGATCCACACTTCTCTCCTGGCAGGGCAGGATTTGTGTTCTTTGGCCAGTTGCCCACAGCCTCTCACAGCCGGACAGAGCCATGCAAGCTGCAGCCTGCCCCACCATTGCAGCTTTGCATAAGAGTGATGCATCCCATCAGGGTGAAATGTGGATATTTGTGAGGCCCCATGCTGAAAGAAAACACAACCTCAAACAGTTCTGGGGTTTTGCAGTGCTGGAGTATTGCAGGGCTCGTTGCATTCTTGCAGGCTTCATAGCAGCAGAATGCTGTGACATTCAGTGCATGTTGCAGGGTTTCTCTGCATTCCTGTTGCAGGATTTGCTGCTGTTTCATCTCACAGGACTCGTTGCATTTTGCAGGGTTGGGTGGAGTTGGCTGTTGCAAGATTCCCCGTGCATTGCAGGGTTTGCTGCCGTTGATCTGACAGGATCTGTCACCGCTGCCTTTTGCAGGATTTGTTGCCTCTGGCAGGAGATTTGTTGTAATTGCCTTTTAGGGGGATTTGCTGTAATCCCCTTCTGTAGGATTCATGGCCCACTGAAGATCCATTCTGCAGGACTCTTTGCATCTCACAGAACTCGTGCCCACTGCAGCTTGCAGGACGTGTTGCCTGTTGAAGGACCAATTGCAATCCCATACTGCACGATCCATCACCTTTTGCCCCACACGTTGCAGTTGCACACTGCAGCATTCTCAGCCTATTACAACACCATTACAGCAGGATCTGCAGCACCTGCATTCCAGCCATGCCTCCCACCCCCCACCCTACTGCTCACCTCATCAGGTTTTTCTCCTTGCCCCAGATCTGCACCCAAAGACGCCGTCTCCTTCCACGTGCAGGGGACGCCGGGCGTGAAGCTCTACGTGGTGCACGAGACTCAGAGCATCAAGTTGCCATCCAGCGTGTGCCGCTGGCCCTTGGCTGCCAATGCCGAGGTGCTGCTGGCCATGGATTCTCTCAGCAAGGATGTGGGTGATGAGAAGGTGAGTGCTTCATCAAGGGCAAGTGTAGAGCCTTGCATCTGGGAAAGAACAGTTTGTTGGGGAACAAACTGTAAGAGAGTAGCGTAGGGGAAAGAGGCTTGGGGGTGCTGGTGGGCAGCAGGATGAGCTTGAGCCAGCAACGTGCCCTCATGGCCAAGAAGGCCAGTGGCATCCTGGGGTAAATTAGAAGGGCTGTGGGCAGTAGGTCAGAGAGGTTCTGCTCCTACTCTGCCCTTTTGAGACTGTATCTGGAATATTGTGTCTAGTTCTGGGCACCTCAGTTGCAGAAGGACAGGGAGCTACTGGAGAGAGTTCAGTGCAGGGCCACAAAGATGATGGAGTGGAGCATCTCCCTTGTGATGAAAGGNGAGGTGAGGGAGCCCTGGCAGGGGCTGCCCAGATGGGCTGTGGAGGCTCCTTCTCTGGAGACATCCCAACCCAGCTGGATGAGTTCCTGTGTGCCCTACTCTAGATGGTGCTGCTCTGGCAGGGGAATTGCACTGGATGAGCTTTCCAGCTCCCTTACATCCCTTGAGATTCTGTGATTCTGTGCTGGGGTGCCAGCAGGATTTGGCCCTTTGCACCTTGCTGAGCACCTGCTTCTCATTGCAGGTCAGGATTTCTTATTTCGGGGAGGGTGGCGGGGTGCCCGTGGGCAGAGCCATGCTGTACCTCACCTGTGTGGGTAAGTGTGTGTGTGTTGGAAGCCCCCAAATCGTGGCACTGGTGGGGATGTCCCCTCCACCTCCCTCCCAGCACCTCTCTCCCCTCAGAGATCTCGTTGGACACCGACACCAGCCGCAGCGGGGCCGTGAGCAAGACGCTGCTGGATAAGGTATGAACAGGGATGTGGGAGTCCCCTGGGACGGCTGTAGGGTGGAGAGGGGGTGATGATTGACACCTCCAGCCTTGCTTCATTCCTCCTCTCCCCAGGCAACGTGGACATGGGGTCCTGATGGACGTGGGGCCATCCTGCTGGTGAACTGTGACCGGGATGATCCCAAAAGCGACACATTGGATAACCACGACACCGCCATCCGCTCCTACGACGGTACTGGGACACCCTTATCTTCCTACTTTCCCTTCTCCCCTTCCCAAACTTTCCTTTCTCACACCCCTTTCCTCCCTCACCTCCAGACCTGAAGGACATGTCACAGATGGTGCTGTGGACCCGAGGGCCCCGCACCATCTTCACCGGCCACCACCTCGTCCTTCACGTGGACTACAGCGACGCTGATAAAGTTGGTGTTTTCTACGGTGGCAGTGAGTATCTGACACCAGGGTTTGGATGGGGAGGGGACAGACACCACAAATTCTGCCAATTATGGAGTTTCCAGCAACATGCTTAAGCAGAGTGGGTACTACTTCTACAGCATCCAACCTACATCCCACAAGGGAGAGGGTTTATCTGGTGCACTGGTGATTTTGCTCCCCCAGTTCATGCTCCACAGGATCAAATATCCCTTCTGGTTTTTTTTTTTTTGGCAAGGTTTTAGCAAAGCAAAAAGAGCTGAAATGGTGCAGAAAGGGGTTGGTTGGTTAAGGGGGCTGCATGGTGCTTGTACCTACAGACAGCGCTGCTCTGGAGGAGTACAAGCATGTGCTGGGGGGATCCAAGCTCGCCTACACCATCAAACCCAGTCGGCACCAGGAGGAGAGCATCTTCTACGTGGAGGGACTTGCCTTCCCTGACATTGGCTTTTCAGGCCTGGTGTCTTTCCATGTCACACTGCTGGAGAGCCCTGAGAAGGTACCAGCCATATGGAGGGGGTTGGGTGAGCTGTAATCTGGGAGAGGAGGGAAGCAAAACCCAAACACTTCCCCCCTCACCCTCTCAGGGTTTGCTGGAGACTCCCATTTTCACTGACACAGTGGTTTTCCGTGTGGCCCCCTGGATCATGACCCCCAACACGGCAGCACCGCTGGAAGTCTTTGTCTGTAGGTGAGTGCTGGGTGGTTGGCCACATTCTGCTGGGTGCTGGATCAGCCCCCCACATCCCATTTTCCTTCTCAGTGTGGACAACAACGAGGATTTCGTGGCGGCTGTGGGTGCCATGGCTGAGAAAGCCAAGTGCCCACTCACCATCTGCCCACTGCCAGAGAACCGCCAGGACCGCTGGATCCAGGTGAGTCCAGGACAAGCCCAGCCTCATCCTCACTGCCACAACTCTGTGGGGCTTCCCTCATCTTCTCCATCCCTTCTCCAGGATGAAGTTGAATTTGGCTATGTTCAAGCCCCCCACAAGACCTTCCCTGTTGTCTTTGATTCACCCCGTGACTGGGAGCTGAAGGATTTCCCTGTCAAGAGGATCCTGGTACCAACCCCCTTCCTTCTCCCCCTCCAACAAGACAGAAAACTTTGCAAACCCATAAAAAAGAGAAGAAATCACATTTTCTCTTGCAATTTTGGGCAGGGAAGAGCCAGCACAGTGGTTGATTTGAGAGTGCTGCATGTCAGGTGCTTACAGCTGCTTCTTTTTAAACAATTATTGCTTTTTTCCATCCCCATCAAGGGCCCCGATTTTGGTTACGTGGCCAGACAAGCACCAGAGGGTGCATCCAGCCTCGATTCCTTTGGCAATTTGGAGGTGAGCCCCCCTGTGACAGTGAGGGGCAAAGAATATCCCTTGGGCCGCATCCTGATCGGCAGCAGCTTCCCCAGGTGAGATGCAGGACCGAGGTGGTTCAGAACACTGCTAAAAAACACCCCTAATTCCCCTCACAAAAAGATTTATATGCACCATTTGAAGTGAGTTGCAAGCAGAACATCACCTTAGGCACCCCAAAATGTCAGAACCCTCCTTTGTGCCCCTCTGCAGGTTCGGTGGGCGGCGGATGGCAAAAGCTGTGAAGGATTTTCTCGTTGCCCAACAAGTGCAGTCACCAGTGGAGCTGTTTTCAGATTGGCTCCATGTTGGCCACGTAGATGAGTTCCTTAGCTTTGTCCCTGCACCTGACAGGAAGGTAATGAGTCTCAGGAAGGGGGGCAAAAAGTGGGGGTGCAACCTTTATAACCTCCCTTTCTCCCTCTGCAGGGTTTTCGGCTGCTCCTGGCCAGTCCCAGCGTCTGCTACCAGCTGCTCAAGGAGAAGCAAGAGGAGGGGTTTGGCGAGGCAGCAATGTTTGGGGGTAAGGGGAGGGAGGCCAAATGGGGTTCTCTGAGCTCTTTGTCCCTTTTTTGTGCAAAATGCAATGGGGTGGGTGAATGCACAGCACCCCAAAACCCAGCTCATGGCTGGAAAGTGCTGCCAGCAGCCAGAGTGGGGAGCAGAATGCAGCAGAATTCATTGCAAAGTGGCAGAGGTTTGGGTTCCTGGGTTGGGATGGAGCTTGCTACCTGTGAGCCCTGCAATAGGGGAGCTCCTGGCTCAGAGTTGGCAGTCTCATCCCAGATGTGTTGGGAGAAGAATTCCCACTCAGCTCTCTGTGCCACAGGCCTGGCAGGGGTGCCCAAGCCGACAATCAGCGAGATTCTGGCTAACGAAGGCCTCCGGAAATTCAATAACTATGCACAGGTGAGGAAAGGGAGCAGGGGGCTCCCATCCAGCCCTCTCTGTCCCTCCATCCAGCCTCCCAACTGTCCACTCATCCTTCTGCCCATCCTTCCTGTCCCTCCAGCCATCCACCCTTTCCTCCCTTTCCATCTCTGTCCATCCACTCATCCCTCTGCCTATCCCTCTATCCATCCCTCTGTCTGTCCATCTACCTACTCCTCCATCTGTCCATCTATCCTGTTTATCCCTTCCTCCTCCTCCTACCCGCCCCTCCAGCTGCTCTCCCACCCCTCTGGTCCATCCTTTGCCCCTCTACTCACCCATCCCTCCATATTCCATCCCTCTGTCTCTCCATCCCTCCACACTCTCTCCATCACTCCCTCCATCCATGCATCCCTTCGCTTCTATCTCCATCCCTTCATCCTTCTATCCCTCCCACCCATTCCTCCTTCTCTCCATCCCTTCCTCCATACACTCATCCCTCCATCTCTCCATGTCACCCTCCCCAGAGCTGTGTCAGCTGGAACAGGGACATCCTGAAGCGAGCTCTGGGACTGGCTGAACCTGACATCATTGACATCCCCCAACTCTTCCGAGGTGACATGGCCACCGGTGCCAAAGCCTTCTTCCCTGACATGGTAACACCCACCATCCTCCTCCTGCCCAAACCCCCCAAGGATGAATTCTGAGGTGAGATTTGCATTCTCACCAGCATCCTCATTGCTGCAGGTGAACATGCTGGTGCTGGGCAAACACTTGGGCATCCCTAAACCCTTTGGACCAGTGGTGGGTGGGCAGTGCTGCCTGGAGCAGCGGGTACGGGCGCTGCTGGAGCCCCTCGGCCTCACCTGCACCTTCATCGACGACTACTTCTCCTACCACGTCCTCTCTGGGGAAGTTCACTGCGGCACCAACGTCCGCCGCAAGCCCTTCGCCTTCAAGTGGTGGCACATGGTGCCTTGAAGTGGCTTCAGCACCAATTCCTCCTCCTCCAAACCCTCTCCCCATCCTTGCAAGTGCCTTCGGCTGCAGCCATCGACCTGCGGTGGAAATAAAGGGCTGCAGCTTCTTCTTGGCTTCCTTCTTGCTGGCTGCAAGATTTGAAGCTTAGAAGATGGTTTTGTCACACTCTTGGGTGATATTTTGGTGGGGTGGCACCTGGGCACTGCTCTCCCAGCACTGCCAATGGAGCCAGGCTGTGCTGTGATGGCCAGTGACAGGACAAGGGGCAATGGGGACAAGCTGGAATACAAGAGGTTCCAAAGAAACACAAGGGAGAATTTCTTCCCTGTTGAGGTGAGGGAGCCCTGGCAGGGGCTGCCCAGATGGGCTGTGGAGGCTCCTTCTCTGGAGTCATCCCAACCCATCTGGATGAGTTCCTGTGTGCCCTGCTCTAGGTGCTGCTGCACTGGCAGGGGGGTTGCACTGGATGAGCTTTCAAGGCCCCTTCTAACCCTTAAGATTCTGTGATTCTGTGAAATGGGGGAGCAGGAAAAGTGGTGAGTGGGGTTTATATGGTCCTTAGTCTTCCTGGAGGGATGGGTGTACAAAAACACACACCCAACCCACGTGCATGGCAAGCTTTGTGTGCATGCAGAGACGGGGGCATGAAAAAAGCATGGGCATTCCCTCAAATCCACATGTGTGCCCCCCAAATCCTCAGGCATGCCCCAAAATCCACACACATGCTCAAAAACCCCACAAGTGTGCACAAAACCCACACATGCAGGGGCAAAAAAAAGCACAGGTCCACGCCCCAAAATCCACACACCTGCCCAAAAATGCATGTGTGCCCCAAAAAACCACATGTGCATGAGCAAAAAGCACACATGGGTATGCCCCAAAACCCACACACGTGCCCTAAAATCCATGTGTGCCAAAAAGCAACACAAAGATGGACATAAAGCACACATGGGTCAAAAAACCACACATGCATGAGCAAAAAACCACACATGTGCATGCAAAAAAGTCCACCTGCCCCCTAAATGACACATAGAGAAGCAAAAAGCCCATGTGTGCATGCCCCAAAATCCACATGATGCCCAAAAATTCACACACGTGTCCAAAATCCACAGGCAAAAAGCAAACGGGCTTTTTTTAGTACCCAAGTACAGGCTGGGGGTGACCTGCTGGAGAGCAGCTCCAGGGGAGGGACCGGGCAGTGCTGCGGGAAGAACAAACTGAAAATGAGCAGCAACGTGGCCTTGTGGGCAAGGGGCCAGTGGCAGCCTGGGGGCAGCAAGGAGAGTGTGGGCAGCAGGGCCAGGAAGGTTCTACCATAGCTGCTGAGGCCTCATCTGGAGTCCTGTGTCTAGTTCTGGGCTCCCCAGCTGCAGAGAGACAGGGAACTGCTGCAGAGAGGCCAGTGCAGGGCCACCAAGATGTTGAGGGGATGGAACATGTGTGTGAGGAGGAAAGGCTGCGGCCCTGGGGCTGTTCAGCCTGGGGAACAGAAGCCCGAGGGGAGATCTCATTAATTAAATACATAAAGGGTGGGTGTCATGAGTGCAAGGTGACCCTTCTGTTGTCTCCAATGACAGGACAAGGGGTGATGGGATGAAGCTGGAACACAGAAAGTTCCATCTAAACATAAGAAAAAACTATTTTACTGTGAGGGTGAAGGAGCCCTGGCCCAGGCTGCCCAGGGAGGGTGTGGAGGCTCCTTCTCAGGAGGTTTCCAACCCCACCTGGACACGTTCCTGTGCCCCCTGAGCCAGGGGAAGCTGCTTGAGCAGGGGCTGGGACTGGAGCAGCTCTGCAGGGCCCTTCCAGCCCCCACCACTCTGGTCTTCTGTGATACTAAGGGCATTCAAATGATGATGAAACCCCCTCAGAGGTGTGTGTGTGGGGGGGAGACAAATCAATGTACACAATGACATCATTTTATTTAAACATTTACTCCAAGAAGTATAAAAAACCCCAGCCCCAAACCCCCATGAAGACAATCCCAGATCTAACCCGGGGCCCCTCTGCTAAAGGACACGTCCAGATCCTCCTGCTTTGGGATTTCCTTCCTCCTGCCCTCACCCACTGCTGGGCCAGGGAGATTGAAGCAGGAGAAGTTCCCTCAGGCTCCAATTCTTTTTTCTGGTGGGCAGGAGGAATCAAAATGATGTTTTTTGAGGGGAAGGGGGTGGTAAAACCAGGTTTTTGGTGCTGTATCCCCCCCTGCTCATGCCACAGTTCCCCCCAAAAAACTAATATTGCTAAAAAAAAGGCAGAATACTGGGACTTTTCCACTTTGCTGCTCTCCTGGATATTTCCTAACACCCTTCTCCATAAAAAAAAAAAAAAAAAAAAAAAACCACAAACCCCTCATCCCAAAATAACCCCCCAAACCCTAAAGCAAAAAGCCAAACAAAACACCCCAAACCAACCCCTTCTGTAACCGCAATCCTCCTCCTCCTCCTCCTCAAACACCCCTGAGCTCACTCAGGGGGGGAAAAAAAAGAGCAGAAAAGGCCCTAAAACAAACTCCAACCCCTCCCTTTCCTCCCGAAGGAATCAATCCAAAGAAACCCCCATGAATTGAATTGCAAAATAACACTAAAAGTACAAAAAAATGTCACCCTGGGGTGGCGGGAAGGCAGAGGCAGGGCTCTGCTCAACAAAGGCACCTCGTTTCTCCAGCACAGTGCACAGCAGCGTAGGAGGGACTTTGGGCTGATCCCAGGCAGAAATAATTAAAGGAATAATTTAAATGAAGATTTTTTTTTTCCCCTTTCCCCGCTCCCCTAAAAACAAAGCAGCTTTTGGGCTCCCTTCTCTTCATACCTGAGATCTCCCTGGGATGGGCGAGGGCTGGGAGAGTGAGGAGAGCTTCCAAATGCTGTTTGGGGCTGAGTTTGGCCTTTGAGGGGTTGAGGTGGTGGGGGGATGACATTTAGATCCTGAATCTCTCAGGGAAAAGGGATGCTGGAGGGGAGAACTCCTCTCATCCCTCACCACCCTTTCCCTCAAATTCTAACTCCCCAAAACAGGGAGGTGTTTGGAAGGGAAAGAAATGTCCAAAAAATGGAGTGTTGGGGTAAAAAAAAGGAATATTGGGGTAAAAAAAAGGGAATATTGGGGTAAAAAGAGGTGTTTTTCAGCTGCTCATCTGGCCCCTGGTTTTAACCAGGGATGTTTGTGGTTGGGGAGAGGGGAAATAAACCAAAACTGACAGAGGAAAAAAAGACAAATAACATTAAAATAGTTAAAAAACCACCAAAAAGAGAGAGAAATAATGAAGCCTGGATGTGCCAAAAGCTCCTGCTACGGTTGGGAATTCAAAAGGCCGTGGGGAGGGAGGGTGGGAAGGGGAAAGAAACCCTCCCCAGAGCTTTGGAAATGGGAGAACAGGTAGTTCAAAGGGCGGCTGGCTTGGAAAAGCGGGGTTTGGGGGGGATTGGGGAGGNAAGGCCCTAAAACAAACTCCAACCCCTCCCTTTCCTCCCGAAGGAATCAATCCAAAGAAACCCCCATGAATTGAATTGCAAAATAACACTAAAAGTACAAAAAAATGTCACCCTGGGGTGGCGGGAAGGCAGAGGCAGGGCTCTGCTCAACAAAGGCACCTCGTTTCTCCAGCACAGTGCACAGCAGCGTAGGAGGGACTTTGGGCTGATCCCAGGCAGAAATAATTAAAGGAATAATTTAAATGAAGATTTTTTTTTTCCCCTTTCCCCGCTCCCCTAAAAACAAAGCAGCTTTTGGGCTCCCTTCTCTTCATACCTGAGATCTCCCTGGGATGGGCGAGGGCTGGGAGAGTGAGGAGAGCTTCCAAATGCTGTTTGGGGCTGAGTTTGGCCTTTGAGGGGTTGAGGTGGTGGGGGGATGACATTTAGATCCTGAAACTCTCAGGGAAAAGGGATGCTGGAGGGGAGAACTCCTCTCATCCCTCACCACCCTTTCCCTCAAATTCTAAGTCCCCAAAACAGGGAGGTGTTTGGAAGGGAAAGAAATGTCCAAAAAATGGAGTGTTGGGGTAAAAAAAAGGTTGGGGAGGAAGGAGAAGAAGGTCCCAGCAGGGTGGGGAGGCAGGGGGGATCCCCTTCAGATGGTGCGAGGGTTGTACTCGGGCAGTTTGCGGAGCTTCTCCTTCTCGGCGTCGGTCTCGTCGCGGGCGATCACCAGGGAGTGGGCATAGCCCATGGCCACCTGGGAGGAGGGCAGAGAGGGAAACTGAGGCACAAGGCANGAGGTGTTTTTCAGCTGCTCATCTGGCCCCTGGTTTTAACCAGGGATGTTTGTGGTTGGGGAGAGGGGAAATAAACCAAAACTGACAGAGGAAAAAAAGACAAATAACATTAAAATAGTTAAAAAACCACCAAAAAGAGAGAGAAATAATGAAGCCTGGATGTGCCAAAAGCTCCTGCTACGGTTGGGAATTCAAAAGGCCGTGGGGAGGGAGGGTGGGAAGGGGAAAGAAACCCTCCCCAGAGCTTTGGAAATGGGAGAACAGGTAGTTCAAAGGGCGGCTGGCTTGGAAAAGCGGGGTTTGGGGGGGATTGGGGAGGAAGGAGAAGAAGGTCCCAGCAGGGTGGGGAGGCAGGGGGGATCCCCTTCAGATGGTGCGAGGGTTGTACTCGGGCAGTTTGCGGAGCTTCTCCTTCTCGGCGTCGGTCTCGTCGCGGGCGATCACCAGGGAGTGGGCATAGCCCATGGCCACCTGGGAGGAGGGCAGAGAGGGAAACTGAGGCACAAGGCAACTCACCTCATTCCCCTGCTGCTTCTTCTATCCCCCCTTTGCTTTTAGCCAGGACTATGTTTGAGCATCTTGTGGGTGTGATGAGTTGTGTACAGCCTCAGCCACTATCTTTACTTAAGGAGGCTATCACAGCATCTTAAGGGTTNACCACCAAAAAGAGAGAGAAATAATGAAGCCTGGATGTGCCAAAAGCTCCTGCTACGGTTGGGAATTCAAAAGGCCGTGGGGAGGGAGGGTGGGAAGGGGAAAGAAACCCTCCCCAGAGCTTTGGAAATGGGAGAACAGGTAGTTCAAAGGGCGGCTGGCTTGGAAAAGCGGGGTTTGGGGGGGATTGGGGAGGAAGGAGAAGAAGGTCCCAGCAGGGTGGGGAGGCAGGGGGGATCCCCTTCAGATGGTGCGAGGGTTGTACTCGGGCAGTTTGCGGAGCTTCTCCTTCTCGGCGTCGGTCTCGTCGCGGGCGATCACCAGGGAGTGGGCATAGCCCATGGCCACCTGGGAGGAGGGCAGAGAGGGAAACTGAGGCACAAGGCAACTCACCTCATTCCCCTGCTGCTTCTTCTATCCCCCCTTTGCTTTTAGCCAGGACTATGTTTGAGCATCTTGTGGGTGTGATGAGTTGTGTACAGCCTCAGCCACTATCTTTACTTAAGGAGGCTATCACAGCATCTTAAGGGTTGGAAGGGACCTGGAAAGCTCATCCAGTGCAACCTCCCTGCCAGAGCAGCACCACCTAGCGTAGGGCACACAGGGACTGTCCAGGTGGGATTTGAACATCTCCAGAACAGACTCAACAACAACTCCAGCACCCCACACGTGTGATGAGTTGTGTACAGCCTCAGCCACCACATTTATTTACAGAGGAAGGTCTACACACCTTCCCTCCAGCACCCTGTGGGTGTGAGTTGTTGTGTACAACCTCAGTCACCATCTTTATTTAAGGGAGGGGTTTTTTTTCCCTGCCCTCCTCCCAGCATTCTCTGGTGGGGTCACCCCCTCACCTGCTCTGTGTAGATCCCATCCAGGGTCTTCACCTCTTGGGCAGCCGTTGAGGATTTGGGCTTGTGATCCCCGTAGCCCTATCAAGTGCATTCCATGTAGAGGTGGAGGGGAAAAAAAGAAAACAAAGGTGGGAGTGGGAAGCAGCCAATCCCTCCTGCTAGTGGCTGTGGAGGGGAAGGTTTTGGGGTGTCAAAGGGTTGAGGGTCCCCAGTACAACCCTCTTACCAGCTCCCCAAAGGTGGGTGAGGGACCCCAGCTGATGGTGCTCTCATCCGCCGCCACGATGATGCTGCTCTTCCTGCAGTGGGGTGCAAGGCAGCATGACCCCATTCCCCCATCCCCTAAACCACCTCACAGGTGGCTGCACCCCAGAAAATCAGGGAACTGGGAAGGGTTCTTTTGCTGGGGAGGTGTGTGTTGCACTTACCCACAGGCCAGGCTGCGGATTTTCCAGCCGCAGAGGTCCTGCACGGCTTTGGGGTACATGGTGGACTCCCGGGAGGTGTTGGTAGCACCCCAAAAAAACAAACCACCTGCAAACCCCCGACATCATCTGTCAAGCTCCAATATCCCCCTTAAAACCCCCCCAAAATTAACTTGCTTTCAAAGCCCCAGCCCCTGACCTGTCTCGCTGACAGCGAAGGAGCACGTGTAGCCGGCGTAGATCTGCGCCGCCCCGCGCCCCGGGAAGTCAAAGAGCTTGACGAGGCGAGGAACCATCTCATCCTTCTGCTCAGCGTGGCCCAGCCGCCCATATCCCCCGAAGCCCCATGAGAAAACACGCTTCTGAGAGTCCAGGACAAGCTGGGGATGGAGAAATGTCACCCCACAGCCAGCAGAGCTGAGACCCCACCAGCTCAGTGCAGGGAATGCAGCCAATGGCACCGACTGCAAATGCTAAAGGTACCCTGCAAATATTTAGCCTAAAATGCACCCTGACAATCTCTGTCCTGAAATGCAAGCTGCAAATATTTATCCTTAAACATACATTTGCAAATATCTTTAAAATGCAGGCTGCAATAATTTATCCTTAATCAAATGCTGCAGATCTCTGCCCTTAAATGCAGGCTGCAAATATTTAGCCTTAAACACACACTGCAAATCTCTGCCCTTAAATGCAGGCTGCAAGAATTCATCCTTAAATCAATGCTGCAAATCTCTGTCCTTAAAGGCAGGGCTGCAAATACTTCTCCTTAAACACACACTGCAAATTTCTGTCTGTAAAATGCACACTGCAAGAATTTATCCATAAATGCATGCTGCGAGTTTCTGACCTTAAATGCAGGCTGCAAATCTTGTAGCCTTAAATGCACGCTGCATGGATTTCTCCTTAAATGAATGCTGCAACTATTTATCCTGAGATGCACACTGCAAATCTCTGTCCTTAAATGCAGGCTGCAAATCTCTATACTTACATGCATGCTGCAAAACTTTATCCTTAAATGCACCCTGCAAACTTCTGTCTTTAAATGCAGGCTGCAGGAACTTATCCTTCCATAAATGCTGCCAATCTTTAGCCTTAAATGCACCCTGGCCAATCTGTCCTTAAAAGCATCTTAAAAGAATTTCTCCTTAAACATCTGTTGCAAACCTCAATCCCTAACTGCAGGCTGCAAACCTTTAGCCTTAAATGCACACTGCAAGTATCTCTCCTTAAGCACGGGCCATAAATCAAGACTTTCAAATGCAGCCTGCGATTATTGATCCTTAAGACTTGTGGTGGCAATTGCAGCCCTCAAATGCAGGCTGCAAACCTTCATCCTTCAAAAGCCACGCTGCAAACTTTCACCCCTCAAATGCAGGCTGCCAACCTCCATCCTTACAAGCCACATTGCAAACCTCCAGCGTTCAAAAGCCACATTGCAAACTTTCAGCCCTCAAAAGCCATATTGCAAACCTTCACCCCTCAAATTCAGGCTGCCAACCTCCATCATTACAAGCCACACTGCAAACCTTCATCCCTTAAGGCCATGGTGCCAGCCTTCATCCTTACAAGTTAGGCTGCCAACCTCCATCCTTGCAAACCTTTATCCCCAAAAACCACACTGCAAACCTTCATCCCTCAAGGCCACGTTGCCAACTTCCGTCCTTGCAAACCTTCATCCCTAAAAACCATGCTGCCAACCTTACAAACCACACTGCAAACCTTCATCCCTCAAGGCCACGCTGCCAATCTCCATCCTTGCAAACCTTCATTCCCAAAACCCATGCTGCCAATCTCCCTTCTTACAAACCACACTGCAAACCTTCCTCCCTCAAGGCCACAGTGCCAACCATCATCCTTACAAGCCACCTTGCCAACCTCCATCCTTGCAAACCTTTAACCCCAAAAACCACGTGCAAACCTTCATCCTTACAAACCACGCTGCCAACCTTCATCCTTGCAAATCTTCATCCCTCAAAGCCACGCTGCAAACATCTTTCAGTGCTTACTGCAAGCATCCTCAAACATCCTCCCCAAATCTTCGCCTTCCCCCCCTCTGTGCCTGTTGCAAACCCACGTGACATGTATACCCTACCGTGTGGTTGGCCCCACAGGCCACGTCTCGCACCACCACGTTGGGGACAGGCAGGATCTGCCCGTCTTTGGTCTTCTCTATGAAGATGGCCACACGCCGTGGCACCAGCTCGCAGTCATACTCGATCCTCTGTGCCCGGGCAATGAACTTCCCATCCGAGTTATGCCCTGCCAATGAGCACTGGGGTGAAAACATGGCATTCCCCCTACTCTGCACCCCATTATTTCCCAACCACCTGCAAAAATAACCCCTTTTCCTTTGCTCTGTTTTTCCAGGAGGGGATGATTTTGTTGCCCAAATGGGGAAACTGAAGTAAAAAACCTTTGTACTCCCTCTCTCAACACTGTAATGGTTTAACATTTCTAATCAATCACCCCCAAATTAACACCATACCCAGCTGCCCATACTCAGGGCACCCAAAGGAGTAGAGGTTTCCTTTGCAATCCATGATCATGCTGAATTCAGCCCCACAGGCCAGTTTGGTGATGGGCTGCCCATTGTACATGATCTGCAGGAGAAGCCAAAAAACCAAGAGTGTAAAAATCAAACAAGAAGAGGCCAAAACCCACTGAATTTCCCAGGGGAACTCCCAAAATCCTCAAATCTGGGGGTTTATTGTCAATTCCCCTTTGTGTTTGTTTCTGCCAACACTGAAAGTGAAGAAGCATCCCTGAGAAGGACAGTCTCGTGTTTGGGCTCTGCTAAGGGATTTTGTTTTCAATGAGAACCCCCCACCTCCCCATAAATGTAGGGGTTCACCCACAAAAAGGCCACTGAAAGGAGTGGGGATACCTGCGTCGGGCTGGGCACAGCATCCGTCTGGTTCCCCAGCCCCAGCTGCCCCATTTTATTCTCTCCGAAGGCAAACACCGAGCCGTTCTCTACAATGCAGAGAATAAAACCATAAGGGGTGGTTTTGGGGCAAAAGGGGCTGATTTCAGGCAATTTACCCCAAATGTGAGCTTTCTCCATCCCCATACCTGTAAGTGCCAGCGTGTGGTTGCGGCCACAGGCTGCCAACACGATGGCTTCGTTCCCCAGCACCTCGATGAGCTTCGGTGCCTCCACTCGCTTTGTGTCCCCGTGGCCCAGTTGCCCTTTTTCATTGCGACCTAAACCATCAAAATCATCCTTTTTAGTGTTTTTTGGAGTGGATAAAGATTTTAAGGGAGGCTTTTTGGGGGTATTTCCCTTTCCCTCTCTCCTCTTGGATGCTCACCCCAGCTCCAGAGCTTGCCCTCGGCGGTGATGAGGAGACTGTGAGCAGCGCAGGGGCCTGACACCACGCTCCGCACCTGAATCCCTGAGAGACAGCCGTACCTGTGTGGCCCCCACAAGTTCTGGCCCAGGTTGCGATATGCCACTGTATTCAAAAACCAAATCAATCATAATTAATTCATTAAATGGAAATGGCATTCCACAGAAAGGCAGCAAAAACTCAGCAAGAAAAATGAACGAACTACAACCGCCTCAAAAAAATCAGCAGCGCGTTTCATTTGCTTTGCAGGAGGACCTGTGGCACCCCAAGTTCTGACTAAGGTGATGATCTGTGGCTGTTAAAAGATTCCCTCAAAACTATTAATTAATAAAAATAATCATTAAACAGAAATGCATCTGAAATGAGCAGAGGATTCAATGACATGTCAATGCTGCAGAAAGAGGCAGCGTGTTTCATTTGCTTTGCAGGGGATCTGTTGCACCCCAAGTTCTGACCCTGATGATGATCTGTGGCTGTGAAAAAAAAACTCCTTCAAAATTATTAATTAATAAAAATAATCATGAAACAGAAATGCATCTGAAATGAGCAGAGGATTCAATGAACCATAAACGCCTCAAAAATCCACAGCGTGCTTCATTTGCTTTGTAGGAGAGTCAGCGCAGCTCAAATTCTGGCCCAGCTGATGACACAAGGCTGTAGCTGCTTCCCAAATTAATTAATAAAAAGTTAATTAGCGATATAAAAAAACCCCCAACCTAAGCAGCACAAAGAATTCATTAAAAGACATCAGAAAATAAGCAGTGTGTTTCCCTTTGCTTTGCAGGAGATCAGACGTGCCTCAAGTTCTGGCCCAGATGACAATCTGCAACTGTAACTCCTTCATCTCAGTTAATTAATTAAAAGAAATATTAATTAAATATAAAAGGCATCAAAAAATAAGCAGAAAATAATTATAGGCATAAAATACAAGCAGCCCATTTAATTTGCTTTGCAGGAGATCTGGCACATCTCATGTTTTGGCCCAGATTATGAGCTGTGACTGTACAAACTTCCCTCCCAAACTCTTTAATTAATCCAAATAATAATTAAATCTAAAGGCATGGAAAAGAAAAAATAAGCAGAGAACATTAATTACATCTAAAGGCATCAAAAACTAAGTGTTGTGTTTAATTTGCTTCGCAGGAGACCCAGTGCAGCCTGTACCCCAACTTCTGGCCCCGGTGATGATCTGCAACTGCACCCCGACAAGATGAACTCATTACAAGAAAATTAACAATAAGGTAGGAAATTAATTTTACAGAAATGCATAAAAAATAAGCAGGAAAAGGACTGAAACATAAGACATCCCAACATAAAGGCCTCCAAAATCAAGTGTGGTCCTTCTGCTTTGCAGCAGACCTCCACATCCCAGATCACAAAATGCAACTGGTTTAAAGACAAGTCCCAAAATGTTCTTTTTTAGGGTAAAAAAATCAATATAAATGCATAAAAATAATCCCCAAAGATGAATCCCAGTGAGACACAGCATGGCAGCCTCACCTTGCTGCTTAGGCACTTCTTTGCGGCCGATCAGGTCCCAGTTGGTGGCCCCGAAGATGAGGAGCTGTCCCCGGCACCTGGAGCCCTCCAGCTTCTGCAACGGGCCCCCACACCATCAGCCCCAATGGGATGGGGAAAGGGGGTGTAGAGGGATGTAGGGGACGTGGGAGATAGGGGGAACGTGTGGGATGTGTAAAGAGACGTGGGGGACATCAGGGGCATGGGAGATATGAGGGATGTGAAGGGCATCAGGGACACGGAGGACATCAGGGGCACAGGAGACACAGGGGGATGTGGGGGACAACAGGGGCATGAGAGAAGTGGGGTATATGGAGGATATTGGGGGCTATGGGGCACGTAGAGGACATACAGGGGCCATGGGGGACATCAAGGGGGCATGGGAGGTGTAGGGGACATAGGGGGGACACGGGAGAAATTGGGGGCTTAAGGTGACACGGGGGACACCAGGGACACAGGGCCATGGGAGGCAGAGGCATGGGAGATGTCGGGGATGTAATGGGGGAGTGCAGTTATTGGGCTGTAACAAAGGGGTGCAATGAATGGGGGCATTAGGGGTTCAATAAGGAAGGGAATTAAAGGAGGATAATGGAATTGGGGGGCTGCATGGGGAGGGCACATTAAGGGGTGAAATGGGCGTGACAAAGGTGTCATTAAAAGGTGTAAGGGGAGGTGAAGTAGGGAGTTCAATGTAGGGGGGCATGATAGGGGGATTCAATAAGAGATGCAATGGGGGGGTATTCTCAGGGCAGGGGCCCTGTTGTGGGGGTGCAACAGGGGTGCAGTGGAGTGGTGCAATAAGGGGATACAACAGGAAGACTAGAAGTGGGGGTGCAATAGGGGGTGTGATGTGGAGGATGCGTTAGGGGAGTGCAATAAAGGGGTGCAACAGCGGGGACAGAACTAGGGGTGTGAAGGAGAGATGCATTTTGGGGTGCAATGGAGGGGATGCAATAGGGGGGGTGCAAGGGGGGGTTGCCCTCCCGCCTCCCCGCTCACAATACGCTCTTTGCTGTGCTCGGGCTCGCAGATCACCACGCTCTGTCCCCTCGTTGCCGTCCCACCGCCTCCTCCTCCTCCAGCTCCCCCTGGCCGACCACCTCTCCTCCCTCCGGGACTCCCATCCCGGGGCCGCCGTTCCCGGGGGGCCGCTTCATCCTCGCTGCTGCCGCCGCTGCTGCCTCCACTGCGCTCCGGCCGAGGCCGCCGCCTTCCTCCTCCTCCTCCTCCTCCTCCTCCTCCCGGGCCGGGTCTCCTCCTCCCCGCCGCCGCCGCCGCCGCCACCGCCCCGTTACCCGGAGCCGCTTCCCAAGGCGGCCCCGCCGCTTTCCTCCGGGGCATAGCGCTGGGCACACCAATGTCACCCCCAGACACGGTCACCAGCCCACCCCCCCCAGCCCAGCCCACCCCCGGGGGGGACACACACACAAAAGCCAGGAGAGGGGGAACCTCGGGGTGACCCCCCCCCACAACCCTCAGCGGTCCCCAACTGCACT